>JAHKKF010528794.1:0-16971 GCA_019740295.1 Labeo calbasu
GATTTCAAATATTCCTATCTAAAATGCAAGGCTTTTGCTTGTAAAACTTTGCCAAGCAATGGTAAATATGACAGCGCTTTACTGTGAAAACTGCATATTTAGCTTAAATCCAACCAAATACCAACTACAGACTCAAGCCCACCTTTGAACAATTATTTAAACCAGTACAAGTATGTTCTTTCTGTATGAGTAATGACTTTTAAGCAGTAAATAATAGATGAGCCTCTGAAAATTCACCCAGGGTTATGTTTATTTATTAGCCTGTTTTCTCTCATTAGACTCCATCTGACATTTGATCTGGCCACGGCTGCACTTTCCACACGAGTCTAGACTGTGTCACCCTTCAAATTAACGAATATGAAGGGGTGCCGCGGCAAGTAAAGCTCTGTAATATGAATAAAAATGGTATTTAAATCAGGATCCAGCTGATCTCCTGTCAGGCCCGGCTGTCTCTCCTCCCATTCATTATACAGCTTTGTCACCAGCGTCTCTCTTTCACTCCACCTCCTATTCCCCTTTTGCTTTTCATCCTGCCATCCTCCAGCAAGGACCCTTTGTAGTGACAAAAAGCATGTGTGTTTGTCTATGACAGGTGTGTTAATGTGCCTCTGTTTAGCACATTGGGTGCTAATGGGAGTCTTCGCTGTGAAGAGAGCGAGCGCGACAGGGCAACCGCAGAACAGAAAGAGCGTGCGTCCAAGCACAGGAGGTGAGACGGAGCTCTAATTTGCCTCGGCTCCAGACAAACCCCACTCTAATCCCACATCGGGCTGTCAAATAGGGTGGAAGATCCAGGATTCTGTACCTGAAGAACGACGTGTTTGAAGTGTGCGCCATGCTGCCCGTCTGTCTTTGTGTCTGGAGCAGTCTGCCTCAAGGACAAGTTAAAAGTTTAGTCGAATGAAATCCCTCAGAACTCTTCAAACCCACATGGCCGGAGGCCTGTATGGATTAGCGATTTCTCTTCAAAGCGTTGAATCAAGATTTTGGCTGCTAATTTACACATTTGAACAAAATGTCAAAATTGCCAGTGGTTTTGCGTGCCAGGTAATGACTACCTTTGAGACGGCTCTGCCAAGGCAAACCTCGCTCATCAATTTAGCACATCACACAAGCCTTTCCAGCAATGCTAATGTTGCCTTTCAGGCTGTGAAGAGAACGTGGTCTGCTGAGAGTTTCTTTGAGGTTGCACTGTGGTCTCAGGAGGTCTTGATTTATTGTGTGGTTGAATTAGCGGGAGTATCTCTCTTGTAGCGCTGGAACCTCGCTGGCCCGTAATATTTTTCAGTGCTCTCAATCTTGTTGTATCTCTGTGTGCAGTGTACCGATCTATCGCTCAAAGTTGTTTTTGTCTCTCCGCGCTCTGCTTATTGTGCTTTATCTGTCCTGAAAGCTATTGTGCTTAGTAGTGGCCGTGCTTGTCTGCTTTTTTTTTTTAAAGCAGGGAAGCAGGAATCGGTCTGATGAGTAAATATGTGCCACTTTTTTTTTTTTTTAATCTGAAGAGGTATATGACCCACGGGTCATCGGCAATTCTAAAAACTAGATGCCATTATCTCCTCGCCATTTTGTAAGTGACCGGGCCACCAATTAAGTCGTAAAACTAGGAGCTGTCAAATAAATCAGAGTGGAAATGTAAAAGTACAGCTGTGAAAATTAAGTTGGCACAAGGTAGCATTGACTTTTTTTCTTGAAGAATTGAAGTTACGCCACTTTGGCAAGAGAAAGGAATTTTTTGCTATTAAAGAAGTTTCACTGATATGGGATTGATCTAGAAAACAACGGTATTGTATTACATGAGGATAAGACAATGTTGAGATCCCACGACCAAATAGTTACCAGTGAGCACAATATTAGACAAGACACAATATTATTAGTTACTTTATCTATTTTTACTTACTCTTGAAGAAAGTTTTGTTACTTTATCATTGTGTTGGAATGAATTTTGAGAGAATGATTCAGTAACTCATAAATAAAGATTCTCACATTTGTTCCTCAGTGATTCTGGTGAATCAATTTGAACAAACCTGTTGAGTGATTTAAGGATCCACTCATAAAGACAGTCACTTGTTTTGTTCCCAGAAGAATCAGTGTTTGTGAGGAAATGAATCAGTGTGAGTAAATGTTTCAGTGATTTAGTCAAAAATCATTTATAAATGTGTTGAACAAATCTGTTGAGTGATTCAAGGCCTTACTCTTAAAGACAGTCACCTGCTTTGTTCCTTAATGAATCAGTGTGTTTAAATGTGTTTATTGTTGAGTGAATCATTCATCTCATCAAAACAGTATCTTGTTTTGTTCCCAAAAAACTGAAATGTTTGTGAGCGAATGTTTTTTGTTGTAGATTTGTTTAAATGGATTGTTGTGTCAATCATTCAGTAACTCACTCAAAAAGACAGTCCCTTGTTTTGTTCTTTAATAAATCAGTGTTTAGACGGATTGTTGAGTGAATCATAAAGACTGTCACTTGTTTTGTTCTCAAATAACTCAAATGTTTGTGAGCAAATCAATGAAATAATGTTTTTTTTTATTTATACAAATATTGTTGAGTCAATCATTCAGTAACTCACTCATAAAGACAGTCCATTGTTTTGTTCTTTAATAAATCCATGTTTAAACGGATTGTTAAGTGAATCATTTAATGAGTCATAAAGACAGTCACTTGTTTTGTTCTCAAATAACTCAAATGTTTGTGAGCGAATCAATTAATGAATCATGCTTTGTGGATTAGTTTAAATGGGTTAAGTAAATAATTCAGTGACTCATTCATAAAAAAAGTTACTTGTTTTGTTCTCAAATAACTAAAATGTTTGTGAGCGAATTGATGAATTAAAGAATTATTGTGGATTCGTTTAAATGGATTGTTGAGTGAATCATTCAGTGACTCACTCATAAAGACAGTCACTTGTTTTGTTCTAAAAAAAACTCCAAATGTTTGTGAGCAAATGAATGAATGAATGTTTTTTTTTAATTTGTTTAGATTGTTGAGCGAATCATTCAGTGACTTACTCATAAAGACAGTCACTTATTTTGGTCTTTAATGAATCAATGTGTTTAAACGGATTGTGAGTGAAGCATTTAGTGACTCATTCAAAAAAACAGTCACTTGTTCTGTTCTCAAATAACTCAAATATCTGTGAGCAAATCAATGAATTAAAGAATGTTTGTGGATTTGTTTAAATGGATTGTTGAGTGAATCATTCAGCGACTCAATCCTAAAACACTCACCTGTTTTGTTCCTTAATGAATCAGTGTGTTTAAGTGGATTGAGGGAATCCTTCAGTGACTCAATCCTAAAGCCTCTCCTATTTTGAACTTTAATGAGTCAGTGTCTTTAATGGGTTGTTGAGTGAATCATTCAGTAACTCACTCATAAAGATAGTCACTTGTTTTGTTATAAAAAAACTCAAATGTTCGTGAGCGAATCAATAAATGAATGTTTTAGTGGATTTGTTTAAATGGACTGTTGAGTGAATCATTTACTGACTCACTCATAAAGATAGTCGCTTGTTTTGTTTTTTAATGAATCAATGTGTTTAAATGGATTGTGAGTGAAGCATTCAGTGACTCATTCATAAAGACAGTCACTTGTTTTGTTCTCAAATAACATAAATATCTGTGAGCAAATTGATGAATTACAGAATGTTTGTGGATTTGTTTAAAAGGATTGTAGAGTGAATCATTCAGTGACTCAATCCTAAAACACCTGTTTTGTTCTTTAATAAGTCAGTGTGTTTAAATGGATTGCTGAGTAAATCATTCAGTGACTCACTCATAAAGACAGTCTTGCTTCGTTCTAAAAAAAAACTCAAATGTTTGAGCGAATCAATGAATGAATGTTTTTTGTGGATTTGTTTAAATGGATTGTCGAGTGAATCATTCAGTGACTCACTCATAAAGACAGTCACTTGTTTTGTTCTCTCGTAACTCAAATGTTTGTAAGCGAATCGATGAATTAATGATTCTTTGTCTCACAAAGACAAAATGTAACCTGCAGAAAGAATTAATGAAAAATCCCCACAGCTAATTCAAGGACTTGATATTGTGTCCTGAATGTGCAAATGTAGACAAGCAAAGTAAGTAAAGGAAACGGTGACACATTCTTTTGTTATTAGACTACACATCAGCACTGTTAGAGTTTTGCCAACTGGATCCAAGGACCAGAACAAACTGTCCAATATTACTGGACAAAAACGTACTTTAATGCTGTTTTTACTGGTCATACATTTCTCTAGTAAAAGAATTATGAGAGTATATTTGTACAATAGGAGATTTATAAGGATTACCTCTAATAAGTTTTGCAGCTGTTATCTGTATTCCGATCAGTCATTTATTGAAAGCGTTCTTCCCATGTGTCCCTGGGCAATCTTCTAAGACCAGGTGTGTGGAAAAGCAGGTGGCACTCTGAAAATAAAGAGAGACGAGCATTCAGCCACACCTGGTGATTTGAACCTAAACCCCCTCTGATTATGTCCATTACGCGAGTCACTGGTCCATGCTCCCATAATGCCAGTCGACCAAACTATAGTCTTTTCTCTGACCTAATCCCCTCTGCCTTTCTGGCTAGTGGGAGTCAGCCTGAACTTTGATGTCTAGTGACGGAGAACAAATACCTGCTCTCTGCTGAAGGCAGGACTTGATTTCTCCACCTCCGCAGGTTTACCCAGCCCTCCCCTGCTGCGACCTGACATTAAATACACAAGGACTGAGGGCAAGAGGTGTTGATCTGATTTGAAATTGAGGCCTCCACAAGCATGAGTAACAATCTGAGACAGGCTCGAGGCTGTTTTTAGCTTTAGATGGACACCACAAACACTTGGCGAAGAAGCAGGAAATTAATACATTTAGGAGGAAATGTTTTTCAGAAGTAATTGTATGCACAGAGCTCTTATCATAATGATAAGCCAGACACACTGTGTCTGTGTGTGTGGTGAAGCAAAAATGCAATATAGCAATGAATAAATTCACAAATGGTTGCTTATAGAAAAGAACATATGCAAATTTACTTGCGAATGAAATTTGGCATCATGTATGCATTTGCATTTATATGTCATGTGACAGGCCTTGTACCGTCAAAATTTCTGAATTCTGATTAAGGACTCTCTGTCTCAGCATCTTCACTCCTCCGCAGTAGAGAAGACTCTTTGAGAGGCAAAATAGCAAGCTTTATTTCAACAAAGCAAACGCACTATAAAAAGCAATTTTATTACACTTCCATTCTTTTATATCTTATTCAACCTCCAAGCCATGCAACTTTATATGATCTTTTCCCATTAGAATGATTGAACCATCTGCCATGTGTTTTTGACTTCCCACTTTAGCAGTGAAAATGTTCATAAAGGATCTAATGAGAGCTGTATGTTTTGTGTCAATAGTGAATTAGACCGTGACAAATGAAATCAGCGTAAAAAAGCCAGGCGGCTCGGGTTGGTGGAGCGGTTCCGCGCCTGTCAATGACAGGATGTGACACGTGTGGAACGCATACGCGTTTGTTTGACTGCAACACCTGCCACATGAAGGCACTCAGACTGCGAAAGTAGGAGTGAGCGCTGACAGTTTACATTCACATTCATACAAACCGACAACAATGCTGTTAATTACTTTTATGACAATTTTTGCTGCTTTATGCAGTTCCGTCAATGCTCTCAATCAAAATCAATTCTGTCATTTCCACCAAAAGGTCTCTATTATTTAGTGTTCAGAAAGCTGATCTAAAAATGCGGTTTGATGAGCTGCAAGCTACTCATCAGTAGTTAAAAGGGTAGAAAACACTGAAATGAAAATACTGTCATTGATTTTTCTTCTGTGGAACAGAAAATATATTTTAAAAATATATATATTTGTTCATTTGTCCATATAATGAAGGTCAGTAGTGTCCAATGTTGTTTTGGACCCCATTGACTTTCATTGTATGGTTAGAAACAGTTGAAACATTCATCAAAATGTTTTCTTTTGTGCTCCACAGAAGAAAGAAAGTCATATGGGTTTGAAATGTCAGAAGTGCAACAGCGTTTTAGTGCCATGTTAAAATAAAATGTAAAAAAATCTAAGATTACGAGACTAGAGTCGTAATATTTCGTGAATAAAGTCGAAATTACAAGGAAAAAATTGAAATATTATGAGAGTAAAGTTGAGGTATTACGAGAATAAAGTTGAAATACTGCAAGAATAAAGTCTAAATATTCTGAGAATTTAAGTCGTAGAAATTAAAGTTATATATTATAATTAAAGTTACATTGCGCTTGCAAATAGCCTGGATTGAGAGCACCGGGAGAAGTTGCCAGAAGTTTATAGCAAGACATAAAAGTGAAGGAACATCAAAAGGCATGAAAAAAATCCGGGACATTTGCTTCCAATCCGGGACATTTGCAACTTTAGAACTTTAATCTCGTAATTGCTACAAATTAACTGTCATAATTTTGACTTTATTCTCAAAATATTTTGACTTTGTTCTCGAAACATTTTGACTTTTTTCTTGAAACATTTCGACTTTACTCTCATAATTTCGACTTTATTCTCAAAATATTTCGACTTTATTCTCAAAAGATTTCAGCTTTATTCTCGTAATATGTTGACTTTATTCTCAAAATATTTTGACTTTATTCTAAAAACAATTTTGACTTTGTTTTCAAAACATTTAGACTTTATTCTTGAAAAATTTTGACTTTCGTAATTTCGACTTTATTTTCAGAATATTTTGACTTTATTCTCAAAATATTTCAACTTTATTCTCGTAATATGTTGACTTTATTCTCAAAATATTTTGACTTTATTCTCAAAATATTTCAGTTTTATTCTCGTAATATGTTGACTTTATTCTCAAAATATTTTGACTTTATTCTAGTAATATTTCAAATTTATTCTCGGAATTTCAGCTTTATTCTGAAAATATTTCGACTTTATTCTCAAAATATTTTGACTCTATGCTCAAAATATTTCGACTTTATTCTCAAAATATTTCAGTTGTATTCTCGTAATATGTTGACTTTATTCTCAAAATATTTCGACTTTATTCTCAAAATATTTCGACTTTATTCTCAAAATATTACGATTTTAATCTTGCAATCTTAGAATTTTTTTTTATTTTTTAACGTGGCACTAAAACGCTGTCGTACAGAAGGGTGAGTAAATTAAATTATTTTTATTTTGGGTGAAGCTACATTCAAGATACACAATATACTAACAAAAACTACAGTGAAACCATTTAAAGATCTAATGCTTATTAATCTTAATATTATTATCCAATTTGCACATAGCTTCTTAAAAGAACAGTATTTTTTACTGAATTTTTTTTACAAACACACTGCTTATTTATTTATTTTTTAAATCCAGTACTTACTACAGTAGGTAAATAAACGTGCAATGTTGTTATGGGATTTCTGGGAATACTTTTGTGTGATGATTCAAATGAAAAGATGGGTAATGTTTTGACCTAAGCCACTGAAATGAAGAAACCGATATGAATGAATCAGACTTTTCATTCCTACTTGAAAGCGATGGTATTATTAGAGAGTAGATTTGATGCACTTGTTTGACTCTGCGCTCTGCACTTGATTATGGTTTTCCCAGTCAACAGAAGCTCTGTTGTGGAGTTGAATTGACATTATGTATTGCAGTGTTTTGTCATGCTAACCCATTAAAGCTTGCTATTGGAAAAGTGGCTGCAAATGGACCGCAAATATTGATTTCCCAATGACTATTTTGAGTTGTTTTTCAATTAAAATATCTAAAAATGCTTGAAATTAGAAGCAACAGCACCTAAGTTAGACTTTGAGACCTACAGGTCGCAGGTTCGAGTCTCAGTACCTGCAGGGGGGAGTAAATGGACAGTGGACAGAGGTGAGACCCTTGAGCAAGGCACCGAACCCCTAACTGCTCCCCAGATGCTGCAAAAATGCCCACTGCTCTGGGTGTGTGTGTTCACGGTGTGTGTGTTTGTTTGTTCACTACTCACTGCTCTGTATGTGCACTTGGATGGGTAAATGCTGAGTATGGGACACTATAAATAGCCACACGTCATGTCCTTTAAAATTAAATTTAAGAGATTTAATTAAGATACTTAATTGTTTTCATCATTTGTGACCCTGGACCACAGTGATGTCATCACAAAGTCATAAGGGTCAATTTTTTGAAAGTGAGATTTATTTATCACGTGAAAGCTGATTGATGTATGGTTTGTTAGGACAGGACAATATTTGGCTGAGATATTTGAAAATCTGGAATCTTATGGGGAAAAGAAAAAAAATCTAAATTTTGAGAAAATCTTTAAAATGTCCAAATGAAGTTTTTAGCAATGCATATTACTAATCAAACGTTTTGATATACAGTATCTCACAAAAGTGAGTACACCCCTCACATTTCAGCAATCATTTTAGTATATCTTCTCAAGGGACAATACTATAGAAATGAAACTTGGATATATTTTAGAGCAGTCAATGTGCAGCTTGTATAGCAGTGTATATTTACTGTCCCCTAAAAATAACTCAACATACATCCATTATTGTCAAAACAGCTGGCAACAAAAGTGAGTATACCCTAAGTGAACTTGTCAAAACGTGTCAATATTTTATAGCTGTACCAAAACAGCATTTATTATTTGAATACTGTAATAAAATGTACAGAATTTGAAATGAGACTTTGTTTCATTTCAAAAGTAACAAAGCACAAAGCTTATTGCGATTTATTGGATGAGTGGTGCGCTAAAATGTTCTGTTTATTAACTGAAAACAAGCTAGACTAATCGATTCTTGGGATTTAGGAATCAATATCGTTTCGTAAAAATGAGAAGCGATAATATATCGCTAATATATTGCTGCAGTAATTTTGATTATCCATTATATGCCAGTATGAGATGAACTGGTGTCAGTGACCTAATAATCTGTTAATTCTTGCTTTTCCTCAAGTGTTTCTTGGGTATTTTTGTCTAAATCAAGAGACTTTTTCACTCATTTAATTTCTTTTTCAGTCAATAAGTCTGTTTCCAGGCACTTTATACAAGTAGTCTTTGGTTAAGTAAATGTGAGGAGTTATAATAAAGACAAATCCTCACCAGTTCCATTGAGAGATCTTCAGGTTTTTACGAGCATCTCCATTGTAATGAGTGCTCCTGGGTTGTTGTTTTTTTATTTTTTATTTGATGAGATGTATGTGAGGGCCAGGTGTTTGTCTGCTTCCCCTCAGACTTTCTTCAGTGTTAATCCACTGCAGTCTCCCAAGTAATCCCATCAACCTCTTCTCCGCCGCCGAACGAGAGCATAAATTACTTAAAGGCATTACTACTAGGGAGAGCATGGTGCGGCTTTTTATTCACACACACACACACTTGTTCGCTCTCTTATTCTCTCCCTGCAGCTTCTCTCCATGTCATCTAGTTATTGCCCTGATGTAACTATTGACATTGGATAAGCCGCGATGGAATATCAAGCTAAATGAAGTGCTCTGCTGGGTGGGAAGGCAGAGAGGGAGGGTTTGCTGGAAGATTAGCTTGTTTTGGATTCAGCATTTGCAGTCGGAGAGACCTATAACCATCAAGAGGAAAAATGATGAGGTGCGAGGAATCGGTATTGTGTGATGATTTCATGCTGAGCGAAGGAGGTAGTGCTTTCATACGAAACTCATAAAGAAGGATTAAAGAGATTACAGAGCAATGCCAGACTCAGTGGGACAACACAACAATCTAACCTCTATTTTTAAATTCATGTCTCCCTTTTCTTATGGATGGAGTGAGAATGGTTTCAACAACCTGGAGGAGCCATAACTTATCATCAAAGGTGATAGGCAGTGTGCTGTTCTTCCCCACAGTTTCCAAATGTCACTGGGTCAGTGACAAATAAGACTGTCAACAATAAAAGAAAGGAAACATCTTTTGAAAATCTAGTTTTTGTATTTATGGTAAAATGTCATCTGGTGCAAGCAAAAAGTGATGATTTTTATTTTTTTTTTGCACCCTCAATTGAAGTGTACATATGTTAATCATCATGTCTTTGAAGTGTGTGTGTGTTTTTTTATTATACTTTAAAACTTTTTTTTATATCTATAAAAGAAATATCAATATGTTTTGAGGAGTCTTAATATGCAATATTTTTATTTTATTTTATTTTATTTTATTTTATTTTATTTTATTTTATTTTATTTTATTTTATTTTATTTTATTTTATTTTGAGTTTTAACCCACTAAAGTCTGTTATTTAAAAAGTGACACTGCACTGCAAATATTGATTTCTCAATGAGTACTTTTAGTTGTTTTTCAGTTAAAATATCTAAAAATACTTGAAATAAAAAGCAACAATAGGGCTGGATGGTATGACGGTATATATCGTTACCATGAAATAAAATGTCTACTGTAACATTTTTGTTTTAATTTATTTATTCTTTCCTGCACATAAATTGCACCACGTTACTTTGATTTGACAACATTTTTTTTCCAAATAGTAAGAAGCAGTGAAGTATTTTTATCCAAAAAAAATTTTTAATAATTAAAATTAATAAAGTTTAAGCCAAACAGTTTTTTCTCATTCTTTTAATAGAACTGTCCTATTTTTTATTTATTTTTTTGCCAAATACACATCCTTTGACCCTTTGACTAGATAAGTCATTTTATGTATTGTGTTCAAATTTTAGATATTTTTGGACAAACAAAATAAATAAAAAATAGATGAGTGTCACATCACTGACCTCTTGTTTATAGACATTTTACTCTTTAGAGTCAGTGTTACTTCCGACACACATCGACCTGTGGATGAATCTGCTCTCACAACAGCCTTACGCTTTGATCTATTGTTGACAGGCTTGTATCTATAGTCAGCCATCTCTTCTCCTATTAGTCTATTTTGCAGTTTATCTGACAGACAAGGTGCTGCAGCAGCAGTACTCAGCTTTACAGTTAGTTTGTTGAGTTTGAATTGGAAACTTCTTGCCACCAGTAAGTGCTTGATGCGTGATGCTAATGAGAACTGTTTCAATGAGTTTGCCTTCAGGCCTGGAGAAGCTTGGAGATCATGCTGAGCTGTCAGACTACTTGTTTTGAAAGCCAAGAAAACACGATTCAGTCTCTTTTCTCTCCAAATCATGCCTGTCACATATACAGTATGTTTACAGAGCAATCACCAGGCGATGCTTTGTGCTTTTCAGATATGCATCCTGTTGACTCTAAATGTGAAAGCGTCATGCTATTTTGAGCGATTTCTTTTTCGTTCAGCTTTCACGCTGCTCGGTACAATTCTGTGCAGCTGTGCTCATTTGATTAAAAAGAGTTGTTCAGTGGCCAAACCCTAATAAGACAAATAGTCCTATTCCAGAAACATCAAGCCCCTCTTGGTAGAGAGGCAATTTGTTTTGTAATTTTAGGTTTGAAATGCGAGTTGCAAAATCAATGTCATTAAGAAAATTGTTGCTGTGGCAGGATGACATAACAGAATGAGAGAGTTTAATCGCTTTTCTCTCGTGGCCCAGGCAAACATGAATGTGTCCAAGACTTTTTGTGTTGATTATATATAATATATATATATATATATATATATATTAAGGCAATTTTGATCAACAGTTAAGTATATTGAACCAAAACTTCCCGGGTTCAAGGGAAGTTTTACAAGAGAAAACAAAGTAATTCCCTGATGATTAAAAGTGTTATATACCCCACTGAATCATACTCAGACCTAATGCTGGCAGCAAACCACTTGGGAGAGAACTGCCAAGTGACTTATTTCATAAAAGAGGACAATGGTACAAGAGGAATGCCAAATTATTGTTTTAAGTGTGAAAATATTGCAGAAGTAACACCAACATTCAAAAACAATCGACTTGTGACAAGGCTTGTACAATAATCAGGCCTTCATGTCTTAGAAACAGCAAAAGCTATGAAAAGAGTGACACTTTATCTCACAGAGTATGACATAGCTTGCAGAAGTGACATGCATGGTTGTTGTCACCACTAGAATTGCCAACTGTAGCCAAAGCACAATAAACTCTAACCTCTTCCAAGACCCATATTTACACAATATAGACTTCTGGGAATTCATACTCTGGTCAATCATTTTGAATCCAAAAGCATCTAAAATGTTATGGTGTTGCTAGAGGAGGAGTACTTGGAGAAGTGCCTGGTTCCCACAGTCATGTTCAGTGATAGTAAAGCTGAGGGAGTTGTGCTTTATCAATGCTGTCATGAAGACACATTCCACCGTGTAATGTAATACAAAAACTTGAAACAGAAGATGCTACCCATTCCTCATTCCCTGCATTGTTGGGCATTATTTTAACATGAAAATGAAGATATTCATTCTCCTAAGGTGAAAATCCTTCAGTGGACATGTATATCACTCAATCTGAACACTCTTGAGCAGCTGTGGGGGATTCTGTAGAGACGCGCTAAGCAAAACTCCCCGTTAAAGACCAGGGTGTTTAAGGAGGTCGTCCTCCAGGAGTTAAACAGGACAGATGTGACATTTTGTCATGAGCTTGTACACCCAGTGCCAAGAAGGGTCAGAGCAGTATACTTAAAGTATGGAGGACATACTAAGTACTAGAATATTATACATTTGCTGAATTAAATCTAGGGTGTACTTATTTCTGCAATTCTTAATTTAATCAAAATTGGCTAATTTACTTATTTTACAGAAAATATTGGCAAAATATCTGCGTCGACAACCATTGAGGAATTTGAACCAAAATGTTGTGTGTTGCAGACATTTTATGAAGAGCCTAAAGAATCATTCCAACTTGTCAAAAATGGGCCTTTAGATGTCCCGTTGAAACTTTCTGTTTGTTAAAATAAACACTGTAATGATATTGGAGTTTAGTCTTAGTAATTTTTATGTTAACACTGATGGCATTGGACTAAGTTCACAACAAATAGATCTGTCTTCCTAAATAATAGCTTGGAATTATTGTAATGGTTGGATTGCAGTAAAATCAAAGCTTAATTAGCAAGACAAATATCTAAAAGACAATTTAGAATGGCACAGGGCCCTTATAAAAAAAAGTGGAGGGAGACAAAGAAATGGGCAAATGTTTGAGAAAAAGAGTAGAGGGGAGAGACTGCAGCAAATCGTTCGGCCATCCTGCCAAGTAATGATTCAGACCACTCCTTCTGAGCCTTGGATCCACATTGACTGGTTGTCTTAAATCAAGATCTTGTGCTTTGCCTGAATTGTGTGCTGCCTTTGCAACCTTGCCCTGGAGGAAATCAAACCACCTCAAAACCCCCCTTCCCTTTGAGATATCATCCCTCTGGCCAATTCCCTCACACAAATTATTGACAGCTCAAAATAATGGATTGCTTCACCTCTAAGCCTATCAGGCGGCAACTGAGTCTTGCAATGGACACTGACCATACGCTGGGCGCCATGTGCTTTAAATGCTCGCACTAATTCAGTGACACGTGATGCAGCAAGGCTACAGTTGTGGAAGAGTACAATGGCAGAAATATGACACAGGGATGAGATGTTAAAACACTAGGGAGGAATGTTCCCAGAATTCCATTGCATATGAATTTCTTAGAAGTTACATATTTCCATTGGCTGGTTGGGATCTTATAAATGGCGACTGCTAAACCACAAGTGAGATTTTGTCTGTAAAGTGAATTTAGCACAGAGAAGTGATCAAGATGCCACAATATGTTCTACAGCTGTAGATTCTCTACTAGTAATTGCTATTTGCATATGAATCTTGTTGTTTATCCTGCTAATGTTCAGATGCAGAATGTTTCCCTGAGCATAATGGAAAGAATGGATAATACTCGAGGCGCAGATTTGTCCCAGTAAAAAGACAATAGTTCTATTACTGGAGAAGATCTTTTTTTGCATATGCTGAGGCTGTTTCAGAACTATGTGGAAGCAGAAGACACAGATGTGTCGTGATGGGGGTACGGAAGAGCTGTAGATCTGTCTGGGTAATTAGTCTATGATGAGTGCAAAGTGACAGGCCGACTGGTGTGAGGGTTCACTTTTCTACCCAGCACATGGAAGGTACATCGGGGTGACTGGTGACTTGCTTAAAATGAAAAGAAACCAAAGTACTGCCTCAGGTACTCAAGTTAGCCATCAGACTGTTCAGAATGGATCTGCGAGTATCATCCTGAACTGACAGGAACATTCTGTCTAATGAGTATAATAATGTCACAGTTATACAGATGTCAAATGCGTGTTCTGTATCTAATGATGTTCTGTTCACTTGCATAAATGGAAACAGATCTAAAAACAGACAAGTTAAAAATGTTCAAGTATACATTTATCTCTATCTATCTATCTATCTATCTATCTATCTATCTATCTATCTATCTATCTATCTATCATTTATGGTCAGAGCATGACAAACACTTCATTCCTTAAAGGGTTAGTTCACTCAAAAAATGAAAATTAGCTCATTTGCTCACCCTTAAGGTTTCCTAGGTATATATGACTTCCTTCTTTCGGACAAATCCAATCGGAGTTATATTAAAAAATTATCCTGGCATTTCTAAGCTTTAGAATGGCATAGATGGGTGTTTTTTTTTCATCAGTCCAAAACAAGTCCAGTAAAGTGCATCCGTCCATGCATCTATCACCGGCTCCAGGGGGTGAATAAAGGCCTCCTGCAGCAGATCGATGCAATTTTGTAAGAAACATATTCGTATCTAAAATGTAAGAATCAATTTAATCTAGCTTGCGCTCACTGTTGTACACAGAAGTGTGCTCTGGGCAGATGATGTAATATGTCGGTGTTGCTCATGCGCCGTTCAGATGTGACAAACGCGAACGCACCATGGAGAAACCAAATCGAAACAACAGTCATAAATTAGAAGTACAAAACGTGGATTTGTAAAGAAACATGTCAGAGGATTGTGATAAAAACCAAGAGGACACTGATTTTCCTTTGCTAAAGTAAGGAAACTTTGTTTCACGAGACTCACAGGCGCATGTGCAACGCCAGCGTCCTACGTCATCCACCTGGAAGAGCTTCCATGTATGACCAGTGAGCCCAAGCTAGATTAAAGTCATTATTATGTTTTCTCACAAGCAAATTAATTTCTTTGTTTTGCATGTTTTGATGAGTAATATTGTTTCATATCAAGAAACAGGTTTGTGTTGCCTGATAATATTAATAATAATATAACATTTTTTGTCTCATAGAAATGCACATTTGATAGTAGCTTGAGTTAGGATGCAGATGTAGATTTGTTTATTATCAAAATCAGTAATATCTGTAAAAATTGTAGGAAGCTTATTTTTATACTGTGAAATTTAATTATTCTGACTGTTTGAGTTTTTTTTTTTTTTTTTTTTTTTTTATTAACCATTGCTCTTCCATAGCAGCATACATTTAGATCATGATAATAACAATTAAAATAGTTAAATACAGCACCTCAGTACCATGGTAAAAATGTAATATGGTTTCTAGGTATTAGTATGAAAAACAGTTCTCTAAATACATTTAGTATTAAGCTATAACTTAATCACAAAAAATACTGTAATTATATTCTATTACTCTTCCTTCAATACATTTAACACGTCTACATTAATGTAATAAAATTCAACCATGGTGCACTTAGTTTACTATAATAAATCTATGGTAAATGATGGCCATTTGTAGATTGAAAAGCCTTCTGACTGTATCGTTGTGCACAGTGTTTCTCCTGTCAGCAGTTTCATCTGGCTATAAACCGATTAATTTGTGTTCTTCACTGAATTCAAGCACTTCACACTGGATCTCACAGCACTGTTTAGTCTCATTATCGAGTAAACTCATTTGCTGTAGTAAGTTCGCGCTGCAGTTTGAACTTTGGTTCGAGCGGATAAACGGTCCTAGTGGTGCGCCTTAAATGACTAGCGCTCTTTCGTTTCGCCTTTTGCCGCATAAACATTATACCAAACATTTATCAAACTCGTGTTATCGCTTATTGAGGAAATGTATATTGCGTAATAATTATCGTTGGATTTATTGCCCAGCCCTAACGTGCAGTGCATTTGGTGCGGGGAAACTGAGAATGAACAGAGAAATGGCACGTGAGAGGAGACAATGCCTCCATATGATTAGACATGTGTTACGGAGTGAGTGAGAGGAGAGGTGAGCGGATCCATCTGCGAGCTTTTATTAAAGGGACGAGACAGATACATGGTCGAACAGGCAGGGTCAAACAACAATGGCAGGCGTGTATAACAAAGGCGATGCACAATAGAAGTCTGTGAAACAGGCGAGGGTCGATCGGTGGCGAACGTAATCCGTAAGGGGCTGAGCGAGGAGAATAAACCAATAATAGAGCGAGAGTCCAGTAGGCAGCCGGCGAACAGTCGAAACGGGGAAGCTAGGCGAGGGAACTAAACACAGGGAACTAGGAAACTAGGGAACAAAGGAAACTAGGGAACAAGGGAAACTAGGAACGTTAACAATGGATAACACAACAACAATACTCCGTGGCTTGCATGGGGAAAGACTGAGCCTTTAAAGCGCGCCTGATTGGCCACAGGAGTCGACGCAATCAGCGCGATGGGTGATGGGAGTAGTAGTCCGGGGTGCAATGCAACAGTCTGTGTGTAGTGACAGGGTGAGAGCGACATCTGGCGGTGAGCGGACCGCAGGACACCGACCAGATTCGTAACAACATGACTGGTTATATTTGGCTGTGATTGGTTCATGCGTTAAAATCCGATCTAATGTGTTCATGTGCGTTTTCGTTTAACAAATCAATCTGAATGAACAATATAATTGGAAGACTAATTAAAAAAATAAGTAAACAACTCACACATTTAGATATAACCACTTTGTTACGTGTACACTGTGTGCAGAATTATTAGGCATGTTGATAATCTGGTCATATTTTTTTTACCAAGCATATTTTACCAATTCCAAACCACAACAATCTTAATAACTACTATTAATTTTGTATTTAATCATTTGTAAGCAGTGTTGGGCATGTTATTGTAAAAGAGTAATTAGTTACTAGTTACTTCTCACAAATAGTAACTGAGTTAGTAACTGAGTTACATGATTATAAAAGTA
>JAHKKF010528796.1:5220-31418 GCA_019740295.1 Labeo calbasu
CTGTACTGGAATTAGTTCACCTGTTTCGAGTCTTCGGGTTTTTCGAGTCGTTCGTTCATCTTATGGGGCTGTCACGTGATGAACGAACGACTCGAACCAGAAGACTCGAGAGATGAACTAATCAATTCTTTTTCCGGCTCACACTGCATTGGTTGAGCTTATGGGGCTGTCACGTGATGAACGAACGACTCATACCCAAAAACTTGTCAGATAAGAGGTGAGGTGAGCTAATCATAGACTAAAGACCCAGGTAAACAATGAATTAATCTTTTCTGTTTCTTATAGCATTATAGTTTTGTCTTGTTTTTAGTGTGATCAACGTTTGTGTAAGCAGTCGATGTGTTAGGGAAGTAACACGTAACATTTTAATTATATTTTGCTAAAATGAACAAAATGACTCAAAAAAAGATTCGTTTATCGTCTGTGTATTCCGGCTAAAAAAGGTAGAGTATGGCGAAAAACCCCATGTTTTTTTCTCCTCCAACTTCAGAATGTCTGACATCGTTGTACCTTTTTGTTTGTAAACAGCGTTTGACTTACTTGCACTTTTAGTCTTTGTGCGTTCGCTTTGTAAACACTGGGTCTGTGGTTCTGCCTACGTTCGGCGTGACCTTTCAACATGATTCAATAGTACGTGAACGCACATCCCAGAACCTGTGCTACACAAGCTTTTGTGCTTAAAAAGTATCCAATTTTTTTTTTTCTGAAGAAAATGATCAATCGTTTCGATAGATAAGACCCTTCTTCCTCAGCTGGGATCGTTTAGAGCCCTTTGAAGCTGCATTTAAACTACATTTTGAAAGTTCAAAATCGGGGCACCAATCAAGTCCATTATATGAAGAAAAATCCCAAAATGCTTTCCTCAAAACCCATAATTTCTTTACGACTAAAGACAGAAAGACATGAACATCTTGGATGACAAGGGGGTGAGTAAATTATTTGTGAATTGTTGTTCTGGAAGTGTTCTGGAAGTTTCTCCTTTAAAGACTTTTTCACTGTTTAAGTGCTATAATTGGGTGCATTTATCAACCCAGAAAACATGAAAAAAAAAAACCTTTTTTTGATAAGCCTTTTTCTGCAAGCTTTAAAAAAATGGGCTGCTTAGATTTTGCTCCCCATGTAATGTAGAAAGGGGATGTTATTATAATATCACCGCCCCTTAATCTGCATATTTCCACTCACAATACCGCCATTTTGTTTTCGCATGCGACAACGGTGTACCGTTTCTGACACCATGGCAAAAGTTCAAGCATTGCATGCTAACTGTTCTATCACTGGCTGCACAGACGAGCACAGAACAGTCCCAACTAAAGAGGAGACAAAAGAGCAGTGGATTTATTGACTTATTTAGTGTATATTACACTGCTGCCATACAGATCTAATATAAACGTGATTTCTTTCCCAGCTGTTTGCCTTTAAAGACTTTACCGACTGTTTTTGGAACTCGTGTGTGTTTTTAACATAAACTTTGTGTGTTTGAGAGTTTAAGCACAATAAGACATGAAAGAAAACTTTTAGTACTCACATGCCGTGTGACAGCCACTTTCTGTGTGTGTGTTTTCTATGTGTGTGCTCAGAAAACCGTATATCAGAAGTTTAAACTGATATGGCTTTAAAACGCATGATTTCTGTGCAATAGACACGATAGTTAAAACCAAATATCTGTTTTTTGGCAGAGTATCTGAGTTACGAGCTGTAAAGGTGCAGCCCTATTCTGGAAAAGGGGGCAGGGTGCAATAGCTCATTTGCATTTAAAGAGCCATGAACGAAAATAGCGTGTTTCTGCTTCCACTTAAAATAGGCATTTTCAAAATGATATAATAAATGATCTGTGGGGCATTTTGAGTTAAAACTTCACAGAAACATTCTGGGGACACCTGAGACTTATATTACATATTGTAAAAAGGGGCATAATAGGTCTCCTTTAATATGTTCTAAAATCTAATTTATTCCTGTGATGGCAAAGCTAAATTTCCAGCAGCCATTGCTTCTGTCTTCAGCGTCACTTACGCGATCCTTCAGAAATCATTTTAATATTTAATATCCTGATTTGGTGGTCAAGAAACATTTCATATAATTCCCAATGCTGAAAACAATTGTGCTGCTAAATGGTTTTGTGGAAACAGTGATAGTTTTTTTTTCAGGAATCTTTGATGGAAAAAAAGAACAGCAGTTATTTGAAACAGAAATGCTTTGTAACATTATAAAAGTCCTTAGAGTCTTAATGAATCCTAGTTGAACAAAAGCATTAATTTCTTTAAAAAAAAAAAACTTACATATGTGACTCTGGATCACAAAAACAGTCATAAGGGTAAATTATTTTAAACTGAGATTTATACATCATCTGAAAGCTGAATAAATATGCTTTGATGTATGGTTTGTTAGGATAGGACAATATTAGGCCGATATACAACTATTTGAAAATCTGGAATCTGCGGGTGCAAAGAAATCAAAATATTGAGAAAGTCGCCTTTAAAGTTGTCCACATGAAGTTCTTAGCAATGCATATTACTAATCAAAAATTAAGTTTTGATATATTTACGGTTGCAAATGTACAAAATATCTTCATGGATAATGATCTTTACTTAATATCCTAATGACTGTTGGCATAAAAGAAAAATCTATCATTTTGACCCACACAATGTATTTTTTTGCTATTACTACAAAACTGTGCTACTTAAGACTGGTTTTGTAGTCCAGGGTCACATATACTAGAGTTTCAGAGAAACTCAAGAGCAAAAAGACAATAACTACAGTATAACACTGCTTTAATATTTAATACTCAGTATTCACATATTGTTAGCAAATGTTCATTTTTCATTAACAGTGCGAATCAAAGTAGCTAATTAATCATCTCAACATTCAAGATACGGCATTATATATTCGGATACGTGGCAATTGTTTAATCCCCCTTTGCCATCCATTCAAAGCGTGACAACCATATCACCCAAACACAGTTTGTCCAAGATTGTCTTCATGTCAAAGGTTTTCCTTCTCTGTGCGTTCGCAAGGTTTGAGTGAACACTTCCTGCTGTATTTTTGTGCGTTGATAAAGGTAGCAATTAACATGTTGCTTCCCCACACTGCGCAGTGGGGCTCGTATTCAGAGCTCTGCCTTGCTAATTACAGCCCATGCCTTGATCTCAACCTGTGTCCTTTGCACAGCGTGGTGACCCTCCAATCAACTGCCGCTTCTTCCAGCACTCTCCTCATTTAATCTATACGTCGAGCTTACCTTTATGCTTGCTTGCCGCACAAGGCCTCAGAAATGCTATTGCGCTTTGAGCTTAGATGTTCCTGAAAATCTCCAGGAAGAGACACTGGAAGCTTCACAGAGGTTGAGGAGGAAATCACAGCGCTGCCCAAGGCGATAAGTGCAGAGCGCACGGAACACTTGCTCCTTGCTCTCTTCAATTCCCCTCCAGAAAGAGTAGCGGTGTGCTGCGGGGCAAGGATGGATCTGGAGGAGGGAAAGTGTAAAGAGAGGCCAAAAGCTGAGGAGACTCGTTCCGCTTCAGTTTTTCATTCACCTCCTTTGCCTCGCACTTTTTCCCCAGTCCCGCTGACCCGACAGAGCCCTCTAGCTATGCTGCCATTCCACGGTTCCACTTGAGCTCTACAACCTGCGCTGATTATATTTCCTGTGACTTGTTTGAAAGGAAATAAGGTGAGGGGTATAGCATTTCTATAACCAAGCGCTAATGCGTTCATCACGCTGCCGTATGAGACATAAAACAAGTAAAATGAAAAACAGCTTTGAGATCCATGACAGGAGGGCTGTTATGTTTGCGCGAAGGCGCTCGGCAGACTGATGCGTACACGTGTAATCTATGCCTTGCCGCTAATGAGGACATATTTGTTTTTAATGAGTATGTGGGCACAAAGATGGAGACAAGGACAGCAGCTTTTGAATAGCAAAACAACGGGGGATAAAATGGAGCTCGACTATAGGCCCAGTGGGATTCGCACATGTGCGTAAACCTACTGACACACACTCTTTGCTCAAAGAAACAGGGGTTTTTGCAACTACACACAGAGGAAAACACAGTGCGAACTTGCCTGCGGATGTTCGCGAAAGATGCGGTTGTGTTCTCCCACTGCCAAATAAGACCCCACTGGAGTGTCTGAGACACACTGAAGCACACACTCTCGACCTCAGCTATCTCCTGGAAAAAATGCATTGTTCAGTAACTACTACTTTGATAAACAAGTCAAAGTGTAACGATACTTCCTCTCGGAGCCCGTTCGGTGCATCCGAGGCATTGAGATCGCAGGCCGAAGCCTGTTTCCATCAGTCAACATACAGCTGCACCTGGAGGGTTCAAAGACCCTGCTGCTACATCCACGCTCCGGCCTTATGTTAACGCCTTGACTTGCTCCATCTAACGCACCTTTGAGAGCACGCACCTGGCACAGACTGCATTTTACGCTTAAATAATCAGTTCATTTGTACTGATTTAGGACCGAACGGAGGCCGGATGACCTGATCAAGTTTTTGAGGACATGGGCTCACTTGCTTTAAGTCCTGTGCACTACTTTTCGCAAAATTTGAGATATAGGGTACAACAGGGCTAAAGCCTGTGCTGTTCACTGCGTCTAAAATGTTAATTGCAAAAAAATATATATACGTTTGTATTAAACATTTATGGAGCGACAGATTTTGGGTGACAATACATCATAAAAGTTGTTTATTTTGTTTTAAAATCTTATACATGTTTGAGGTGGCAAGGGGGGCAAAAGATACACAGTATTGATACAAATACTTTAGCTAAAATAATGTTTTTTTAAACAATGTTAAAAAGTTAATGCTTGTTCAAAAAACCACTTTAGCAAAGTTTGTACTGTTTTCTGCTTATTTTGAAAAATAAAAGAATTATTTTTGTTCAATAAATATATTACCATTAAAATGTTAATATAAAAAATATATTTTTAAATCCAGAAACAAAATCATTTTAAAAAGTAAAGATTCTGAAAGCACTGAAGGAGATCCCATAATAATTTAATATAGATTTACAGTGGTAACAACCAATGATTATTTTATGATATGATATGATTAACATGATGGTTTCATTCTAAAGATGGTGATTATCTCTAAGATGGACACCCAACATAATATATGACATTTACCATCTGAATCTAGCAATGTCATGTCAACAAATGGAAAAGTCAGCCATCTACTAATTAAACTGTCTACTGGTAAAACTGTTGCTTTAATTATCTTGAACAAAACTGAAAATCATTAAGAAGACTTTTGTCTCAAAATATATGCATTCATTTTAGCGATTCTCATTTGCTACATAAATCTATTTTAAATAACATCAAATATTAGATCAAATAAGCACAGATTCAATCTTGCGCTGCTGCCCGCGATCGCGTCAAGGATCAGACAAATTTGCACATGCATCTTGAAAAGCGAATGTTTTGGAAAGTGCTACGCCACATTTTTGTCCCATCTAGTGGTTTAGAGGAAAATAATATCAAAGGCGCCTTTAGCCGCATTATAACCTATAGGACATTTAGGTAAATTAAAGTATATAAAGAGTTTATTTAAACCGTATGAGATGTGTAATATGCAACACACTCCATTGTTTTGCAGCTAATGCTGCAATGAGCTGTTTAGAAAAGCAAATATATGCCAAAACAGACTGAATTTTGACAGTTTTGTGTTTCATTACATTTCAATAAAGTCTCAGCTTTTAAATTACATTAATTTTACTTTTACATTTATGCATATATGCATTGTTAGATGCCAGTTGTTCCTGTCATAGCTATGCAAAGATTCGATTTTTAAAAACAGTATCACCATATAAAACTATATGATTTAAATCTGTGTATTTAACCTCAGAACAATCTTAAAGTAAAAAAAAGGTGCTAAAGTGTGATTTGGTGCTGGCTGTGCTATACAATTACATATTTGTAATCTTAACTCAACTTGTATTAACAGTAACAGTTAAAAACATTCATCAGAAATTTAGAAAAGTAATCAAAATGTAATCAGTTACATTATTTTATTAAGTAATTAGAAGTTACACTACTTATTACATTTTAAATAGGGTAACTTGTAATTTGTAACCTATTACATTTTCAAAGTAACTTTCCCAAAACTGACAACAAATGTGACCCTGGACCACAAAACCAGTCTTAAGTCGCTGGGATATATTTGTAGCAAACGCCAAAAATACATTGTATGGGTCAAAATTATTGATTTTTGTTTTATGCCAAAAATCATTAGGATATTAAGTGAAGATCATGTTCCATGAAGATATTTTGTAAAATTCCTACTGTACATATATAAAAACTTAATTTTGAGTAATAATATGCATTGTTAAGAACTGTATTTGGACAAATTTAAAGGTGATTTTCTCAGTATTTTGATTTTTTGGCACCCTCAGATTCATGATTTTCAAATAGTTGTATCTCGGCCAAATATTGTCTTATCCTAACAAACCATACATCAGTGGAAAGATTATTTATTCAGCTTTCAGATGATGTATAAATCTCAATTTGGAAAAATTGACCCTTATGACTGGTTTTGTGGTCCAGGGTCACAAATGTCTTTCTAATGTAGCATGACAGATCGCTGTAGCCACATTCAGAATGGCAGACCGAAGCATAAGTAAACCGTTCATCTCTTCCACTTTACAGCTAGTTATATTACAAAAAAAACATGAATAAACATCAAAAGGAACTGGATGTTAATAGATACAGCACAACTTACTGAAATGTGTCATGTCTCATGCAATCTTGCTAAAAAATGTCAATAAAACAGCCTGTCAACATGTCATCTGACATTACATTTACCTCAGGAAAGTCCATCATTGTCCATAGCTTGTTATGAGAGAGAAAAAAAGAGAGAGACAGAAAGAAATGACAGAAATCATAATTAAATGCATTATGATTTGACTTGGTGTTTTGAATGTTTAATGTAGCCTATCTTTGAAAAAAAATCTCCTAATTCTAAATCTGAAATGTTTCTGTGAAAAAAAAAGAGAGAGCATTTTATCAAAAACATTTTTTTTAATTTTAGCTCCCATTCATATACATGAAAGCGAAGGGAAAGTGGGTGAATGCATGTATAAGCATGTCTCGGCATGCAGATTGAAAAGGTCTCCCATAATACCCTTTAACACCGTCTATATTGAGAGTGCACACTGTAAACATTGCGAGAGCTATCTATGACATCGTTCTCACTTTTGCCACCGTCGTGCCCATCATATGATTCAAAGTCTTGTTGTGTTACTCATGCTTTATATTTAATCATCAACACCTCGGTGCCACTGTACGATCATTATAATCTTAAATGACAGAAAAAGTCGGGATGTTACAGACTTTGCACAGAGAAGTCAGTTGTTGGGCCCAACAGGAAAAGGTCAAATTAAAAATATTGTATGGCTATTTGCCAAGACCTTTCCTTGCGGTTAGGGTTTAGATGGCCTCCGTGCCTCCGGGCTAAATTTACACACTGTACAATTAATTATGGCTTGTTTACTTGTGGAAAGAGGAAGAATCTCAGTACATCATTTCAGCACGTCCCAAGCAGCAGTGTTTTAGTTTAGGGTATGGATTTAATGGGACAGCAGTGTGTATTAGATGCTATATTATTATACAGACCATTGGTTCTGACCTTGCTAGACAAGCTATATTATGTGTCCAACGTGACCTTGCACACAAAGCAAGCAAGGTTACGGGTCTAGACTAAGCCATGTAGCAGTTCTTGTACACTGTCCAAACAAATGGAGGGAACAGAGAGATAAAAGAAAGCAGCAGTGACCAAAGATTCAGAAAAAAGAGAGTTCTCCGTGTAAATCGGTCCGGGAAAAGGGGGCTTTTGGTCTTGGTTGTCATCAAAGCCTTTCACAGTCTTGTCTGAAAGTCTCTCGAGGATGCTGAATCTATGGCAGAAGTTCACTCACACTTTATACAGATTTCTTTTCACTGGGTTGGGACTTGAGAGCTTCAGAAAGCATGATTTATACAGCAACTTTATCTGCAATCCAAGAAGGAACATATCAGAGGGAAAGCACGCATACCGCCAAAGAAAGCAAATAGCTTTTCTTATGTGAGCTTTGCAAAGCTGGCTCAGTGTGTTAACTCTGACGTTTCCACCACTGTGATGTCAATTTTTGAGGCCAAAACTAAATAAAAATAAACAGAACTCTACAAATTAAACAAAAACCCAACCCAAAGTGATAAATTACAGATTTTAAACTGTTTTTCAAATCCAATTTAAGTTTTGGTCACATAAACCAAGTAGAAAACAAGCATAAAAATGAAGTCAAGCAGGATGAATATACATGTGACACAAATAACAGATAATGATCATTTATGTGTCGATATTCTAAACTATAAATTCCAATTTTTGAGTTTCTTATTGCCAAGTTAAAAGAAATAGGTCCATTAGTTAACATTAGGTAACTACATTAGTCACCATGAACGAAGAATGAACAATACTTCTACATCATTTATTAATGTTAATGTTAATTTCAGCATTATTAAAATCACAAGTGGTGTTTGTTAACATTAGTTCACGCACTCTGAACTAACACAAACAACTGTATTTTTATTAACTAACGTTAACAAAGATGGATAAATAGTGTAATAAATGTATTGTTCATTCATGTTATTTATGTACATTAACCCTCTGTGGTATGAGGGTGTTTTGGGGCTCTGGAGAATTTTGACATTGACATTGTCCTGACATTTGTGCTTTTTTCAGTATCTTAAAAACATAATAATGGCTAAAGTCTGAAGCACAAACTGGGCTGCGATAAAATGTAACCAACATGATTGTGTTTCTGAGAAAACAACGTGTATGCAGGGTCAGTGAAAAACTACTATTTTTCTATAAAACGACATGAAAAAAATCCTGTTCATTCGTTCAAAGAAAACAGTATATGTATTCAAATTTGGTAAGACATGTTTTGTTGTTATGCGAGGGTTAATGAATGTCGCCTTATTGTAAAGTGTTACCAATAACTGTTGGGAAAAATCATCAGAATATAAAATCAAGTAGAATAAATGAAGACTTGTTGAAGAACACCTCAGAAACCCATTGGGCTCATGTCGTCTCAGCAAAGTGGGTTCAAGAGGATTACTTTTTGAAAATAAAGCCAACACTGCATGTTTTGTACTAGTTAACAGCAGTTTTGATGGATTAAGAGGGATTACGAGATTGTTTGTGATCTAAATGCAAAGTAAAACTGCGAGCATTGGTGTCTTGTAATGCCATGTTTGAGTATGCCATAATATAATGGATTCTTTACATCAGAATAACATCAAAGCATCAGATTAATTAATTAATCTACTTAATTTTCAGTTCATCCAGCTGCATATAAATGCAAATTGTTAGATAGGATGTTGCTTACTTGTACAGGACTTGGGGAGACAGCGAAAGCAGCGGACGTTTTAGATTGACTAGAGGAAGACCGGAGACATTTGCTGCCGGAAGACGAAAAGACAGGCCGAGGAGAGGCAGAGGAGGGTGTGAGGGGAGGCCCGAGGGGGGAGGGTTGGCACCATGATCCAAACTCATTTTGAAACATCAGAACTTCTTTTCTTAAGTCAGCATTTCAAATCAGAGCGTGTCCGTACTCATTTAATGCACCGTTTTGCAAAGTGATAAATTTACGAATTCGACATACATCCTTTTGGCTCTAGATAGGGAGCGCAGCGCAAGGAAGAGAGAAGCGAGGAGGATTTAAGAGCATTTCGCAGTGTCAAACATCTAAACCCACGGGGATCCACGGCACAATTAGACCAGGGTGAAGGGGGGGAAAAAAGAGAAGAGGATCTTAAGAGGAACAGCCTCATTTCTCGTTTACAGTAACGCGGTTATCTGTCGCGGGTGATCCGTTTAAACGGTTCGTTTGCGGGGATAAAAGCCGTATGGAGGAAATAAACTTAGTTCTGGCTTAATCTCCAAATCCTTGGTGGTCATGGAAGATGATCCCAATTTGCTTCTGAGCAGCACTGTCAGATCTCACAATAATAAATAATTTAAGACTTTAAGCACCAATTATGTTTGATTAATGTTGAAGCATTTGGACTCTGCTCCATGGCTGGCTGGTACGTGAGTTTTCTTGATCAGTTCTTGCACCTGATGAAGTCTGTAGCCCACGCAGAGGGAGACAGACTTTAATCCGTTTTTCGTTTTCCTATATCGCCGAACAATCGTGACATTAGGTGATTAGTAAATATACCTCATTTTCTTCTATTAAAGTTCTCATTAGAATTTCTTGGTTACACCTTTTTAAAATGTAGGTCAGTCAAATCAAAACTTTTCATGTTAGTTCAACCACAAATGAAAAATCTATCATGTCGCTCCAAACCTCTTAACTTTTTTTTTTTCCTCAACGGAACACAAAATGAGACATTTTGAAGACCGGCCTGGTCTTTTATGCAAATACAATGCATGAGGACCGAGGCTTTCAAGCTTCAAACAGGAAACAGAAGCACCATAAAATTATCATAAATGTGGTCCACATGACTTGTAAACTATATTCAAAGCCTTCTGAAACCATATTTGCGAGAAACAGACCAAAATGAATAACATGAGGGTGAGTAAATAATGACAGAACATTCATTTTTTTGGTTAAACTAACAGAGGCAAAAACGTTTAAAGTTTAAGTGATGCTGAATAAGATTTGCTGTTTATTGATAATAGCAAGTTAGTTAAGTTTAGCTATTGGGTAGGATTAGGGATGTAGAACATGGTCATTCAGAAAATGTGCTTTGTAAGTACCGATAAACAGCCAATATGTTAATAACAGACACGCTAAGAAGCAACTAGTTAACAGTGAGAATTGGTCCCTATACTCAAGTGTTACCAAAAAATTAGCCAATACTGATCACACAATTCTATATGGACGCAACATTGTATTTTTTTTTTTACTTTGTATCACCTAAATTCACTGTAAGATTACTCTAATGAATATCCTCTCATGAAAATCATTCCAAACATTCAGTTTTGGCAAGGCTATCTTGAATTTTACAACCTGGCCGTTTTGGAACTTACTCACCTTGTCAAACTCAACAGGTTTTCCCAGGTGACCCCATTATGGTCTGGCGAGAGAACCGCCAGCCTGTCCCTCATGGGTTTTTTATTATTATGTCCTGGGGGGCACTGATATTTTAAAACTGTCATTGCAATGGATATCTGACATCAGTGAGATCTAATCAAAATAAATGGATGGAAGGCCAATGGCATTTTAACTTCTGTTCTTGTTTGCACATGAACAGACCAGGTAAACGCTAAACAAAAATTGCACATGCCTCACGCTACGATTTTCATTAGCCGTATGAGATCTGTGATGCCTAGAGTGACGCGCTGTGCAATCAAGAGCTCTTCACTTATCATTTCATGACATTTTATCCACAGCCCTCTGCTCAGCAGAACAAACAAACAGGAACACATGGAGATAAAGCCGCCCGGCAACAGCACATTGTGGTTTTGTTTGTTTTTCCACCATGTGTTTGTCTTCTCCACAGCTTCGTGTTGATCTTTTGTTTATGTCCAAATGTGCCTCAGACGAGCTAGCTTCCTCAATGTTAGAATGAAGCGCACATATCAGTTGTGCTTATTTCACAGTTTCAATGAATTAATACATCCACGGTAAAAACGTGTAATTATTAGCCTTGGCATTTCAATCTAATCCTGACTGATGGCTCGAAAATGAGGCTTGATTGCTCGTTGATGACTAATTCTGTATACTGTCGAGTGTTTTCAGGGCTAACCTGTTTTTTCGGACAAATCTGTTTTTATTTCAATCTAGGAACCGAAGAGACTCTGACAGCTCATATTTGACCTAGTTAGCCTGGTGTGACAGTGTAATTTCAACAAAATGCATGTCAGAATCAAGACATCATTGTCGAGGCACAAAGTGCAAAACTACAGAAATGAAATCAAAATGCTTGACTTCTTTTGGCAGCCAGTAATGTTTACCTTGAAGAGCCCCTGTTGCTCTTGAATACGCTGTATAATCCAGTACCCACTGGAATTCAGTGCTCAATACCTGTATTCAAGCAGGAACACGTCACATGGTACCGCCACGGTTAGCCGAACGCATGCCGGAGCCACGGGAGACAGCTACTATCTTGTGTTGATTTCTAAAGAGGCCCGGACTCTACATTTAGCATTTCGGTCCGACCACCAGTAGCTATTGGTGCACTCAGCTGAACCCTGAACCAATCAGGAATCTGTTTACCTGTGTGTAATTTGCGGCAGACATTCTGTTTTATTCAACCTGATAAAATTATAAGGATGCATGGGAATGTCGTGCGTGCATAATCAGATCTGGTTCCCAAAAGTAAACGTGACGGTAAATATTTACCTGATGTGCCGAGGGAAAATCATTTTGACAATAATCTGGAAAAGTTTCATGTTCTTTCCCGTACAACATGGCTTTTTCATTCAATCAAAATAAAAACTGAAAACCTGTGTTTTCGGATTATATAACTAATTTAGTTACTCTTCAAAGCAAACCTCTGCTGCAATACAGCAATTCCGAGGATGTAAAATGAGCGTTTTCTTTCAATCCAAGAGCCGAGTCGTGTCACTTCAAAGAACACAAACCACATGCACATTTTCTAGAGGACAGAAAGAACTAGGGTGTATGAGTCTCCAGAGACATTTAAGTCGCAGTGACTCTCTCGATTCACGGCAGCCAGTCTGAGAAAAGAAAAATGTTCTCCGACGTTTTTCGCCGCCTTAGAGATGTCTCCAAAGTTAACGTAGCATATAATTCCACCACTCCCCTTTTTCTCTCTCTCCCTGCGGCTGTGCGGAGAAAATAAGCATATTATCAAATTCTGCTCTCAAACGGCATAATTTCTTGGTTGCGTGAAATGGCTGTCTCTTCAGGGAATCCTTGGCCTAATGCTGACTGGCAGGCTCTCCAGCTTGGTGGCACAGACGAGACCCGAGCCGATGGGCTGGCAATACGGCGACTGTCATCTGCCTGCTGCCCTCTACGATGTACGTCGAACCCGAACGCTGCTAATGTTTCCACCGATTAAGGGCAGAGGGCCGACTTTTCTAACCAGAAAGGGCTTTGAGGATAAACACTGGGCCTTTCAAACAGGGTTCCCTTTCAGACGTCCTTTGAAGGACACGAGATTCTGGTGAGGCATAGGGGAAATTATAGGGGTTTGTTGTTGGGCTACTTGGCAGTTGAGGAACCTCGTCGGCTTGTCCAAGAAGGAGAGACAAAACTCAAGGGGAAAAGAAAAGGAAAAAAAAGTCCCAGAATCCTCTGAATTCAAAAAGCTGGGCGCTACGCTTGAAACACACGATCCTTTGTACGACGCCATAATACTGCACGTCCCTCCTATTTCCTGTCCCGAAACCTCTGACGCGTGTCCCTTCACATTTCGCTTCTTCTAGTCTACTGGAAGTACTTATTTGTCATTTCCTCTAATAACTGAGGGAGTCTCGATACAGTCCTCCTGACACCAGAGCAGGTTAGGGCTAAAATGATCGGGGAGGCAAAGCAAACACATTAACTTGCGTTTCAGAGGGGGAGGGACCCAGAACAAGCTGTCATTGTCCTCCATTACTATATTCAAAATGAGCCCCCGGAGTCCCTTGTAAGTAAAGGGCATTAGCTATATGAGGAGACAATTCATTTTGGCTACGAAAACATAGCTGCTGTTTTTAAATAGCACAATTTTCTGCTGTGTTACGATGGTCCTTCTATTTTTAAGGGCGGTTTCGAGCAGGATTGCGTTATCTCTCATGTTTGGCGAGCTGCTCAAACTAGACGGCCGTTCAAAACACTCTGCTTACTTAATGACTGATAAAAACAAGGTTGTTCTAATAGGTTCCGAATCAATTTTCCGAACCCCACTTTGCTGAAATGAAATGTTCTCCCTAAAACAAACAAGTTGTGTTGTTTATTTCGGTCACCGTTTTATGGGCATGATATTGTTTGAGCTGTGGTCGGTCGGAGGCAGCCTCCTCTCCATCATCATCATTAGGGATGTGAAGCAGGGCCTTTGGATAATGAGAAAGCAGAAGAGGGTGGTGGCAGAGGGTTTGGCGGCCACTGTACGGTAGTTTTGGCATCCACGCTCTGACAGCATTTTTTAGATGGTGGGTTGAGTATAATTTGACGTCCTTGTGTATAAGTACACCATATTGTTTGGGAATTAAGTGCAGCGTCTAGGCCTGTAATTACACGTTCACAATAACTGGTATTCACCGAGGCTGGAAATAGCTTGAAGGGTTCCGGTCTGTGCTCCGATGCCGGCGAACTTCATAGGAACGGGCTGTGTCTCCTCTCAAATGTCAAACAGTTCTTATTTTAGAAACAAAGGGTTGTCTTTTACTGCTTACAGATCTGGCTGGGCAGAAGTTCATTGTTCAACGGCTTCCTGATTAACAGAGTCACTGTGTTCTATACTGTAGACGCCACAGGAAGAGAAGAGAGGAGATGAATAAGGGGGTCTCGTAATGTAGGGTTGTGCAATATTCAGAAATGGCTCCATTTCACTTCGTCAGTGTGAATTTGAATGGAATCGGCAACGCCCCGCAGGAAGTTCAGTTGGAATTTGAACTAGAATGACAGGAAGAAGAAAGTACTGAATTGTAATTTACAGAAATTCCACACAGGCAGTGCATTCTGGGAAATGAAGTGTTCTTTCCCACATCCATCCATCCACACTTGAATGTTCAAAAAAAAAATTTTTTGAAAGACATTAATACTTTTAAAATTTCCTGTTAATTTACTCATCCCCTAAGATGTTCATGTCTTTCTTTCTTCAATCAAAAAGAAATTAAGGGTTTTGAGGAAAACATTCCGGGATTTTTCTCCATATAGTGGAATAAGGGTCTTATCTAGCAAACTGATCAGTCATTTTTTAAAGGGGTCATCAGATGCCCATTTTCCACAAGTTGATATGATTCTTTAGGGTTTAATGAAAAGTCTATAATATACTTCGGTTAAAAATTCTCAGTGGTAGTGTAAAACAACACCCTTTTTACCTTGCCAAAACCAGCTCTGCAAAAATCATCCCATTCTGGTAGAGGCTGCTTTAAATGCAAATGAGCTCTGCTGACTCCGCCCCTCTCTCCTCTCTGTGGAGTGACGAGCCTGTTTACTTTAGCCGCATTTAGCCGCTAAACTTGCTAACTAGCACATTATTAGGAAAGGCGATCGCAAAGATTCATGAAAAAAAAACCTTATACTCACTTCTGCTATAAGTGAAGCTGGATCATGAATAATTCACGGGAACATAGATATGCAGATTGGGAGGTGCATTTCCTTCACAAACAAACGTAATTTACTGCATCTTTAGCAGCTCACATGTCGGGAGTAAATGACGACCACTATGTTCATTATTACATCCAGCAACGCAACACCTCAATCGCTCAATTCTTGTCTAACTTACATCCCTGCTCCGGCATCGGCAAAACATGGAGGCTGGACTGTTACAACTGATCTGAGGTAAGACGCTAATGTCAATCAACTAATGTCGGAGCGGCCTCTGTCGGTGTGACGCAACAACAACAGGCATCTGAGAATGGCTCTATTTGAAAAAGGGGATATTATTTTTACAGATTAATTAAAAACCACTGCATGGACTTACCATTACAGGGTAGATTTGTACATACACTGCCAACACACATTAATGTTCAAACAGCATGTAAAAGTGAACTTAGAAACCCGATGACCCCTTTAAAGAAAATAAAACGTATGTACTTTTTAATAATAAATGCTTGTCTTGCGCTAGCTCTGCATCCAGACTTCACACATTAAGTAATCATGTTGGAAAGGTCACTTGTGACACAAGCAGAAGTACCGACACAGTGTTTACAAAGTGAACATGCAACGAAAGTCAAACTCCCTTTACAAACAATGATGTCGGATGATTTTGAAGTTGGTGAAGAAAATGAGAAGGAGTTTTTCACTCTACCCTATCTTTTTGTACTGGAGCACACAAAGAATAACTAACCACACGTGACCTTTCCAGCGTGTTCACGTAATGCATGAAGACAAACATTGCAGAGCTAGTGCAAGATGAGCATTTGTGGTTTAAAATATATATATATATATATATATATATATATATATTTTTTTTAGAAAATGGCCAATTATTTCCTTAAATAAGACCTTTATTCCTCAGCTGGGATTCTGTAGAGCCCTTTGGAGCTGCACTGAAACTGCAATTTAGACCTTGACCACCATTGGCCACCATTGAAGTCCACTATGTGGAGAAAAATCCTGGAATGCTTACCTCAAAAATGTATTTTCGACTGTAGAAAGAAAGACATGAATATCTTGGATGACATGGGGGTGAGTAAATTATCACGAAATTTTAATTCGGGAGTGAACTAATCCTTCAACTGATCAAATGCTCTTCTTTTGAACTTTCTACTCAACGTATCTTAAAGAACTGTATCAGAAAACTATCAAAGAACATTGAAAACTATCAAATCGATGTTTGCAACATATTTTGCTTTTCTATTAAAAAAAATACAGTTTCATATATATACATATATGTATTCAAATCAAATTGAAGAGCTAAACTTGATTTTAATTCTGAATGGTGCATAAACCTGTCACAATGTGCCAACCACAAGTCAACTTCATCGGTTGCAGAGCCTTAAATTAAACACCAGCAGATAGCAAAGTGATAGAGGGAACATGGGTGCTCAGTGGCCGTGCAGGTGCGTCATCCGTCTGCGTTGTCATTGACTTTGGTGTTTCTAATAGGCTCCCCAGGTGGTACTTTACATGAGACCTAATCAGTCAGTGAGGGCTCTACTTCTCTCAGCCCTGCCCAGCTGGAGGGGAGGGTTAGACAGCCCCGTCCAGACAAACGGCCTGCTGGGACCCTCCACACAACCCCCTCTCTTTACCAGCCGCCTACGGCTCTCAGTGACTGGCCATATTCAAGGACACAGCAGTGCGCCCAAGCAGCATTTAAATCTCACAGATCCGTGTTCGGTCTCCATCTATTTTCTTGTTTTTGTCCCATTCTGAGCACATGAAGAATGTGAAAGAAAAGAGAAATAGAAATCAACAAAAACTCGACTCACTCCGGAACCGCCGACAATGTTCAACCGTGCAGTCGGCCGACGTTCCCTGCTGTGAGCATGACCAATTGCTCTCTAATGAAAGTTAAAGTACTGAGGCCTGAGAACCCGCTGTGCTAGTCTGGCCGTGTTATTCTATTTAATATTCCTTGTGTATCTCAACAACGCTTGCGTCCTCCTCCATCGCCTCCACCTTGATACAAATTACAGGTGTCCTCCCACACAAGTCTACCTGGTGATGTCAAAACTTCACATTCAAAAAATCAGACCTGTAAATGCAAGAAATAATAGCTCTCCCTATGGAACAATTCAAGTAACAATGCCACTAATCAATGCAACCATGCCACTAAAGCTTATAGAGAATGTCAAGTAACTGCCTTACTTTTTTACTGGGCACAAAGAGAGTTCAACAAAGTACAACAAGTGCAATCTATCGTAGATTGTTTTATGTAAGATTATCTAATCTGTTGCACTTTCCTATAAATTCCAAAGGAATCGTCTAAAAGAGTGGTTCTCAACTCCAGTCCTCGGGGCCCACTGCTCTGCACATATTGTGTTTCTGAATCTGATGAACTCAGTTCAGTTCATGGATCTTTCTCCTATCGAGCTGATGATCTGAATCAGGTGTGTTAAATGAGGGAGACATACAAAATGTGCAGAGCAGTGGGCTTTGAGGACTGGAGTTGAGAACCATTGGTCTAAAAGAAATTGAATTGTGTAATTTTCAAACATGGATTCAAAACCAATGAATCATCAATCAAATTGATTCAACGTCAACCCAAAGATTCACTACCATATTTTTGTCAACATTAAGTGAAACTCTCCACTCATATTAAGCTGTTACAGGCTGTTATTTAGCCTCTAGGTCTCAGTACAAAAAGTAGGAAAACACAACGTGTTACTTAGTTTGGTAATCTAGATGGGATTTAACAGGCACACACAACTAAAGTCCTACAAGAAAACAGAAAACTGCTCACCGGAGAGGAAGGTTGGGTATCGAAGAGCACTTGTGGTTTCCTCAGGCAACAGAAGCCATGGAGTATCGATTGGTTGCAGCAAGCCTTTCAGCAGGACTCTCTCCATTTAGGAGATACTTCTGTTCAAACAAGTCAAGTTATACCTGGAACAATACACCTAGGAAAAAATCTACATGTGGATAACATAATTTGAACGCAAGCAAACTAGGATGAATCACTGCTGCAATGATTTGTGATGTTTGGTGGATAAAGGACATCAGCATGTTATTCAGGGAGGACTCTCAGTTCAACAAAAACTGGTCTGAAGTGAAATATGTATGCCATGGATGGCTACCCTGCTGAAAAAAAGCAGCATATGCTGGTTAGGTATGTTTTGAAGCATGGCTGTTGGTTTGAGCTGGTTTAAGCTGGTCCTTAGCTGGTCCTAAGCTCGTCCTGAGCAGGAGCTAGTTGGACCAGCCCATGACCAGCTAAAGACCAGCTTAAACTAGCTCAAACCAGCTGCCATGCTTCAAAACATATCTAACCAGCATATGCTAGTTTTTTCAACAGGGTAAGAACAAACCAGACCAGAGTAGGGGTCTGTTCATTTGGGTTAGCTTGTCAGGTAACCATATTATGACAGGGTGAGGTAACAATTCCTGGACAGACGTCATCCTCAGCTTGTTTGGACTAAGCAAACGGACCACTTGCCGGAGCCACAAAAGTGAAGGAAACTGCCGTAAACGGTTAGGCCCATTATTTAGTCTGTTGTCCGCTAAGGAGGAGGATGTGGTCTTGTGACAACATACAAGAATGAACATCTTGTTAAATATTTCTTTCCATGCCTTTTGTGACTAAAGGAAAGTGATTCTTTCAGAGAAATGGGTTTTCTACTTAATCAGCCATTAACTAAACAAAATTATGCTGTGCTAGCTGGAATAGCCAGGAACATTATGTATTTAATAAAGAAAGAAAAGAAGAAAGAAGCCACTTCTGTTGAAATATAAGATTTAAGCTGTGAGAATTCTCAAATAAATTTACCATTTTTAGAGAATTTTACTGAAAATAAATAAATGAAGACTTCAGATGAAAAAAAAGATTTTTTGTTCTTTTAAATGAGCATTTTTATGCGGCTCCTATGTCTAGGTTCAGTAATTTCACTTTAATGGCAATGAAAAGGTTATTAGTCATTTATTGAATGCCCTATTTTCAGAAATGTCCAATGCTATTTTCAGAGGAGCCTGATAAAAATTTAAAAGAAATGTATTTCAAAACAAATAAACAAACAACAACCATTAAAATCGCTGTTGATCAAATCTGAGTATCGAAATCAGTTACTTAATTCTGAATTGAAACCAAACCATACATCATACATCACAGAGTCTGAGAAACTTCTAGATGGCCAGGACTCCCACCTCGGCCTTCGCAAACACGTCTGGCTCACAGGCAGCGCCTGGAGGTGAGCGTGCTGAGAAGTCAGACGTCGGTGAAAGTTTTACACTAAACCTACTTTTCCAAGCCTATGGAACAGCCATCCTCAAACCTGTTTACAAGAAAACACCACATCACAGAACCTGCTGTGGGGTAATTTTGGAAGCGACCAAAGGCGTGCCATCAGCGCAGCGTTCCCAGACGCTCTGAAACACAGCCGTAATGAGAGGCGAAAAAGTTTTGCAATTCTCCTCCCTGCAGTGTGGCAAAAGCGCAGAGAACTCGGCTTGAGCGTAACGTAGCGAAAAGCCGCATCCTCTCTTCCACTGTGAGAACAGAGGGCACGTAAAACAAACAACACACTAAAAATACTAAGTTTGCCTATACAAACATGCTGCTTAATGAGCCAACGGTTTAGAAAGAGAGACTCACTCGTAGAGCCCTGCGTAGTCTACCACACTGATGTCTAGAGGAGAGACGAGATCAGAGGGAGAAAAAACACAGACGCGCAATGAAAGCGTGGAGAAAGAGAGGCAGAAGACGACTCAAACAGTGAGCAAGAAGAAGAGCGGGAGAGAGAGAGCGCATATTCCACACATCTCTGAGGGGGGCTAGCGGGAACTACCTGAGCGAGCGCCGAGCAGAGAAACGAACACAGTTGTAGAGGTGTTTCTACAGGGTTACGCTTGATAAACTGAGAGTTTGCACGTTGGAGCGCATCCCTCTGCACTTGTACCGTCGGGCCGTCGCTTCGCTCCTTGGGGCTGTGCTCTTATTGTGCTGTAGACCAGAAAATAGCTCTGGTAATGCTATCTGGGGTGATCTGATGGTTAAGGACATGTTTAGCACAGCCCAAGAAAGAAGTCATTACTACTGGAATTTTGTCTTACATTTTCTGAAAATGCTAAAGTTCATAGTAATTTATCTGTCCTTTGCACAATTTCTCAATTGTCTGGAGACCAAACTAGGTCACAGCAATTTTTAGGCTCTGAAGAGCATAGTTTATATATATGTATGCAGTATTTTTTGCCATGTCGTACTGTAGAAACCGCACGTGTCAATTTGCATTGTAATCCATTCAAAACAGATCTTTTAAAAAGTAGAAAAACAATTACAGTTATAAACAGTGTTGGGAAGGATTTAAAATGTAATATGTAATGTAATTACTTTATTAAAGTAATTTAATTACATTTGATTACTTTTCTAAGTTTCTAAATAATGTTTTCAACTGTAATCATTTTGAAACATTTAAAGCAGACAGAGTTAACCTTACAGCAGTACTCAAAACTGATTACTGTCAGACTTTCAAAATACTTTTACATTTAATTTTAAAGCACAGCCACCACAAAATCAGACTTTAGCACCTCGTTTTACTCTGAGATTGTTCTGAGGTTAAGTACTGATTTCAAATCATAGTTTTAATAGCTATGATACTGCTTTTGAAATCAAATCTTTGCATAGCTATGACAGGAAACACTGGCATCTAATAATGCCAGTTAATCTTAAAAAAATAAAGCATATACATAAACCCAAATAAGAAATAAAGCAGGTTTCAAATAAGCAAGTGTTTAACTCTGTGTAACCGGAAAACATTGCTGTCTCATATTTTAGAACAGTCACTGCAATTTGGGAAAGAAATAAATCAAATCTGTATGTATTCGAAAATATTCAGATTAGGGCTGTCAAACAATTAATCGCCTAATATATGTGTGTACTGTGTGTAATTATTATGTATGTATAAGTACAAACACATTCATGTATATATTTAAGAACTATTTACAAGTATATGTATTTATTATAATTTTTATATAATTTATATTATATAGAAATAAAAATATTTTGTACATAAATAACATTCATTTGTGTGCATTTATATATACATAATAATTACACACAGTACTCACACATATATTAGGCAAACAAACTTTTATTTTGTATGAGATTAATCGTTTGACAGCCCTAATTTTAGATGTAACCTCTTTTGTAATCGTTACCGTTTTCATAAGTAACTTTAATTACACATTTAATTACACATTTTTGTCTCAGAAACTGTAACAGATTGCAGTTACATTTATTTTGTAATTCAATGTTATTCTGTTCCATGTAACTAGTTACTCCCCAACAGTGGTAATAATATCTGAATATATTTTGATTGAATACTTGTTCATTGCATTAGATTCAGCATATTATTTTTCATTCAATAAGGTAACTGACTGCACACGCTATATGTTGTTCAAACATTAAGCTGGACTTTTGACTGAAGAATTCTTATGTTAGATTAAAATGAAAGACAATTAACACAACTGAGAAAGTCATCTTGAAATCTTTGTAATAAACCTGTAGATATATTAAAGATGCAAATATGTTAGCTCTACAGTATACACAATGCAATTTAACATCCAGAATAAAAACATATGCATGAACAAATAATGCATATTATATACATAATTATAATTAATAATACACAGTACAGAGCAGATAAAGAGTAAGTAAATATACTATATTGTTAGTTGCACAGTAAGTATTGTATGGAATAGAATATTGGAATAAAGCTTTAAGCTTTGCTATACAATTGTACATTTTTTTTGGTTCATAAAATGATAATAAAAAGATTATTACTGATAACAACTGAAATAGTATTTTCACTCACGCTAGTATCAAAAATAAACACCACTGACATATTCCTGCAGTGCATTTTGACCGTTTCGAATGTAGCTCATATACTGTAAGCGCTGCTGTAACTACTGCCATAGCATGAACAAAAGACTCATTGAGAAAAATCCCCCATCTCTCATTCTGACATAAACAGACAGCAGTGTATACGCGGCCATATACTGGACACACTCTGCCAGCTCCGCTGGCGAGACAGACCTCACCATATTCCTTAAGAGACTACTACAGTTGTCTCTGGTACAGAACGTCTAATATTGTGCACCTGGCAAGCAAAAAATAGTTTTATTTTGTAGGTTGCAAAGTGACAATTTTCTCCCTCTCTCTTTTTTTTCCTTTTAAGGTTAGTCCTGCCAGATAATTTTGTTGTTTCAGCCTTTTTAAGCGCGTTTGACTTCTACTGTGAATTTGTCTCCACCGCTATGCATGAAAAGGCTGAGTGTGCAGTGTTTTAAATCCAAAAACAAACCCAGGAATGTTTAATTTCTTACATTATAAAACTCTTTGGACATGGTCAGTTGAGCTAGAGATATAATAAGTTTACTGTGGTAGCGGATGGCAGCTTTAATGAGAGTAGGCAGCTGAGGAGATGTTCTTAATCAAAAGCGATGAGGCTTTGGGGCACACGCACGCCTTCATAATAGAGAGAAAAACTGATATCATTTTTACAATAACCTACATGTCCTCTTGTCACAAATCATTAAACGTGTAGAAAATGCAGCAACAATTACACAAAGAAATAAAAAAAAAAACAGGAAAACTTTCTTCTTTCTTTTATGGATTACGTTTCTGGTTACATCAAAGCAATTGTGAAAAGATAAACAATTAACCATTGGACTGGGAATATGTTCATAAATAATGTATTTATTTTTTCCCTCCCTTTCTCTTAGAAAATAAGTTCTGAAATGAGTAACCTTATATAGATCTAAAAGTTTTCACGCTGTGAATTGACACACAAGATATTAGCCTTTCCCCTAAAGGCCACCAGAAGAAAAGAAAAAGGAATAGCAATGACATTCGTGCCTACCAAAACATACAGACAATTACCGCAGAGAGGAGGCTCTATTACACCAAACACTGCAAATGTATAATCATCAAATCATTGGCAAACACTTTAAGATATTAAATTAAAAGGCCACAAATTTTCTTTCTTGTGCCTTTTTTCCTCCATTCTTTAATAAAATACATAAATATAAACATACTACTACTAATTTGTTTTGTTAATGTATTTTTAAAGCTCTGTTGTGGTGGTCAGAACTGTTCACGACGCATAATATTTTCTAGACGGCTGTAATAACTTCATACCTTTAGCCTAACCAATGGCGTAGCAGAGGTGGCTAAAGCAATATTACTTTATAGTAGAGAGACCTGGGTGGTCCACGAGCATGAATGCGGAGCACCGGTCGGTCCTCTTCGCTCCGGTTCAGCGAGAATGAAGAGCTCTTCTCCATCTCTCTCGCTCTCACTCTCTCTGATGAGTCAGCCCATTCTCCCGCTCCTCGGCCGTCCTGTTTGTTTGGGATTTGTGGTCTTAGCCAAAAAAAAAAAAAAAAAAAAAAAAAAAATTCAGCTACAGAAGTAATAGAAAAAAAAGCAGAGGGTTAGAAATAAAGAGAAAATGTTGTTCAATATTTGGACGTCTTCTGACTGTCTGCTTAAATATTGCCCCGTGGCTGTCGGGATGGAGTGAGAAACAAGGGTTTCAGTAAGACTGACAATGAGATCTCTGTGGCGACGAGGCAGACTGTTTATCTGTCTGTCTGCTGGTTTATCGGACTGTCAAATTATCCTTCTCTGCAAACATCTTCCCGCTCCGTGAACATAAATAACATATGCCGCGCGTCACGTGACTCTCTAACCGGAGGTTAACAGGGTTACTTAATGAGATGAGATGTTTTTGACCGTTTCTTTAAATATAGGAGACAGCATGCGATTCCTTTGCATTATTCATAAAGGCGGGAAAAAAATGTGTTTTCTGCACATACAGACAAGATAATGTCAAAAATATGTACGTGTGAACCGAACGTGTGACATTTTTCTGATTTTACACAACCGCTGTAGGAAATTTATGAGACACGGTGACAGAGATATATTACAGTTGAACAGACTTATAACACTCGCACATCAAAGCTCCGAGTGGGGTTTGAACCGCTGCATTTCAAGCAGAGAAAAACCGCCGGCCTGCCAAGACCAACAGGCTGGGCTGCCTTTAAATGCAATGACTCTCTTGAACATAAGGATACAAACCGATTCAGCTTGCGACGGTTCACTGAGGCTACTGTTTACAAACTAAATTACACAGGTTTGGACCCAGAATCACAGGACAAAGTTCAATTGCATGCAAGCGAATAACTTCCAAAGACATTTACATCAAATGACTCATACGCTCTTGAAGCATCACCAGAGAGTGTCAAATACGATTTCGTATCACCTGCGACATAAACCAGCGTTACAGCATCCTTGCAAAAAAATAAATCACAGCCTTGTACGTGCCACATCATAAATATTTCACACAGGCATCTGAAGGAATCTGCGACATAACGCGCTCTGAAAGGCCTTTACGGTGATTAAAAGATTTGGCGAAACGCTTTAGCCAGAATAAATTATTTTTATACTCGCCGCAATGAAGTCGTAGTCAGCTCTGTGTGCGTTGGGTGGGGGCCAGGGCATAAAATTCCCTCCATTTAGCCACAGAAATGGTTGCTAAGGAGTTGGTGTATTGACCAAACAACTCATTCACTCCCTGCCATTCGGTTACGGACTGCGGGCTCGAATTGTCACAACCGTGTTATTCATTGCCCCTGTACGAATATATAAGTTCAAAACTTGACAAGTGTAAACAGACACCCTTCGTGCGACCCGTTCCAGTTACTTGAAACGCAAAAAAGACTTTCCACTGGGCTCGTTTTTCTGCAGTTTCTCTCACTTTGGTTAGCGGAGCGTGACGCACGGACGATCTGCTGTGTAACTGCGCGCATGCGAGCTCAACTAACAGGTTCTCTACATTAATGACTTCATCTGCATACGGCTCTTTGATGTTCTGACTGCTCTTATTAGAATATGAAAGCCGTTTCAGATGAGAAACAGCTCTGTTTTGTGTCTGGATTCAGTTCTTTGCTGTGTGTGAATCCTTTGTGACTCGTACGGGGTGTTTACATGCCAAATGGCTTCATGGGTGCATAATCAGGACGGTGTTGTATGGTAGTGCGTTCAAATGCACTTTAGTAATAATCTGTTAATGAGGGGCTAGAAACCAGGGTTTAATTCTACAGTTGTACCTTAATGAAATGAAGAGGGAAGCCCGTTTCGACATGTTCCACTGTAAATTTCCATTCAGGGCCTGTTCAGATGACACATTAGGCTCTCTAATGTTTGGCTGGGCAGTGTCATGCGAGCTCTGCCTCCTTTTTCAGACTATTTTTTCCCCACCTCATCCGAGGACACAAACAAAGAATTGCCTCAGACAGGAAATTTCCTTCATTTCGATTAGTAGAAAAAAAAGGAGTTAGGTTTAAGAAGGAAAGAAGGGGAGGAAAAAGAGCTACAGTGAAATTCACAGCCACCCAGGATTTTGGAAGACTCGCAAGGACCGCACGAGGGACCAACATCCGACCACTTCACACAGGCGCTACGGGACGTGTGGACACACCTCTGTGTGGTGTAAATACACTCGTGCCTGATCCCTCATCTGGCTCCACTGCCAAAGACAAGAGTTTGAGTCATTCCTGTGCATGTGAGATTGGTCTTTTATCTTAAGATCTTTGATATTACTTTTATAAGCTTACACGTTGGTTTTTATTGATATATTATTTAAGTTCTAAAAGTAAGACTATACGCAAGTTCTATATGATCTCTGATCATTTAAATTATTTGAAATTCCATTTCAGCTCCTTCAATTTCAAATGGAGAGAGACGGTATCTGTTGGTCATCACATAAAATTTTACCCTAAAAAAAAAATCTGAATTTACTCACCCATGTTCCAAAACCATGTGCATAAAATGACACATAAAATTCTGTCATTAATTACCCAACCTTCATGTTGTTCCAAACTCATAAGATTTTCGTTCATCTTCGGAACACAATTTAGGATATTTTTGATGAA
>JAHKKF010528802.1:0-30908 GCA_019740295.1 Labeo calbasu
AAGGACATACACAATGAGTGATTAGAACATAATAGACAAATGTGTGGGTAACATACATAGTAGGGAGTTATGCAATGGTCTGATGTTCATTCATAAGTTCCTTTTAAGCATCATTTTGGTGCATATTTAGTTAAAAGGGACAGTCTCTCTATCATTCTGTGAACTAAGGGCATGTTCAAAGTTTCGTCATGTGATGGTCCTGACGTGCTGTATCTTTGACCAGTGGTCTTGGGTTTCTTTCCCCAAAATTGACAATCTCCTTTCTGAGTTGGGATAATCAATAATTGTGTTCTTTTGTGTTAATGTTGCAAGTTGTTCAAAGCTGTTCAAAGTTGGTCGGTTAGGCTTACTTCAGGCTGGCTGGCGCCAGGGTATCGTGGACAGAATTATGACGTTGTCTGGTTAGCTTGGGCCTCTTTGTGGAATTTGGCTCTTTGGTTTCAACCAAATGTTCTGATTGGATCTTCGATTTGTCTGATTCGCTCTGATACCCTACAGGGTATTGTTTTTCGTTTTAGGACAACTTTGATGAAATGTTTTGATCAACTTCAAATGTTGACTACTGTAGATCATTGTAAATGACTTAAATGAACCAAGTTCAAATCCGCCTTTTGCTGAACTCATTCTTCTCCCTTTTTATATCACATATCACATCGGAAAGGCAGTTATTTTCAATAGAAATTAAGGAAATAATCGAAAAGTGGAAATGTGCCACACAGGTGTTTATCGGTTAGGGTTGAGGTATGTGTAGTTACACGCAATACATTATTATTACATACTTCATGATGTACTACAATACTGAGGTGCAGATATATGCCAGTATTTGCACTAAGTTGTATAAACAGCATGTAACTACTATTAGTGCAAAGAAAATACTGCTATTTTTACACAGTGTAAATAGAATCGATCACTATTTGCACTTAGTGAAAATAGCTGTATTTTAGTGATATGCTAAGTGTTAATAGAATCCCTTGCTATTTGCATTAAGTGTAAATAGCATCTTTGCACTTAGTGTTAATAGCATCTATCCCTATTTGCACTTAGTGCAAATAGTCGCTCTCAGAATGTTAATTAAAAAAACTAAAAATTCAATACTGAGAAATATTACTATAGTTTAAATACAATACAACTAATATTGATTATTATTATTACAATATAAATAAATTTAAATGTAATGTATTCCTATGATGGCAAAATTGTAGGATCGGCAGCCATATTCCAGTCTTTAGTGTCATATGATCCTAAAGAAATATGTTGATTTGGTGCTTACAAAACATTTTGGTAACACTTTAATTCACACTGTTAACTAGCTGCTTATTAGCACGCATATTACTAGAAGATTGGCTGTTTATTAATACTTATAAAGCACATATTCTGCATGACCATATTCTACATCCCTAATCCTACCCAATACCTAAGCTTAACAACTACCTCACTAACTATTAACAAGCAGCAGAGTTTATTAAGGCAAAAGTAACAGTTAATGGTTTAATAGCAAGAACTGTAATAAAGTAAAATAAAATAAAGTGTGACCAACATTTATAAGTCAAGATTATTTGAATGGAAAGCTCAAGAGAACCGCATTTATTTGAAATGGGTATATTTTGTTACATTCTAAATGCCTTCAATGTCACTTTTGATGATTTTAATGCACCTTTGCTGAATTGTGTATACTGTTAAATGGAACCTTGGGTATTAAAACTTGTATGGCTTAATAAAAGGTAAATGATGTCTCTTACTAAAATGTGCAGTAGAAATCCTATGAAAGATTTACCTTATTTTAAAAATTCACATCGTTCTGTACATATGTTGGACTATGGGGGCGCCATTGTTTTGATTATGTAAAACGGTTGCACGCGGTGAGTTACTGGTTGCTATTTCTACCACAACACAACTCGGAAAATAAAACACAGATACGATGCCACATTGTAGCCACTGAAGGACTGTTTCAGCACAGATTTCACACGATATTCAGAGGTGTGGAGAAAATCGATGGTGCAGCAAAATATGATATATTTCGTATTGTGATATATATATATATATATGATATATATAATGATTTGGATTTTTTTTAATAACATAAATATTTAATAGGCTTTCTACTACATATTTCAGTAAGAGACATAATTTACCTTATATTAAGCCATACAAGACTTCCCCAGATTACCTGACAGGTTTCTCCTATAACTTTCCCCTGCCATTGGTTGACGAAATAGATGGTCCCACCCGGAAAAATATTAAGCTGTCTGGGATGCTAAAATGAACAGCAGTGTTTTGATAGCGAGAGCCTCCTGGGAAATCAACCTACATATTAAGCTGACTCCATTTACCATCGAAAAATTGCATCTTTAATACAAACACTAGTAAAACCATGTAGCTAACCAGAAATATATGCTACCCACACCTCAAAATGTAAGCCACTGCAAAATTGTTTATTAAAAGTAGTTGCAAACATCTTAGTAGGCCAATATGTCATCTCCTATTATTTTGTTTGTTTGCGTGTGTGCCGGTTAGGCCCAGATACAGCAAGACTCTTCCGCTTCATACTATTGTTCAGGCCAATCCTCTTTTTGTTTTTTTATTAGTTCTGCCACTGCCTCTCATTCACTAGCCCCCCGAAGGCTTTTCTCCCTGCATATGTGTGTCGAGGCGATAAGGGAATTGGCAATTTTGTTTATGCCGCTAATTATATGATTCCACGGTTGCTGTTCGATGCGTATTGTCCTTGCTTCCTGGTAGCGCTCTGATCTGCTTGCTTCATCTGCTTCTATTTTCATCTACCTCCTCAATCACTCTTGACAGTTGGCCAACACTGAATGGTGACCCTTCCGCCGGTACCGGTACAGTTTTCTCCTTGGAGGGGTGGCTGGTGTGCTGGCTCAGGAGACAGGAACAGCTGTGAAGAGCTTGCTTTCCCCGTCATTATCATGCATTCATTTTTTTAAGGTATTTGCATGCATTTGTAACCGAGTGTTATTCCTGCTTAAGGAAAGTAGGAAGCGATCCTTTATCTTTGACACAACTCCGAACACAAATGCAGTAATTGTCAGACTCTCATGCAGCGAGAGAGTGAGAAAGAGGGAGGGAGAGATGGATGGATGGAGGGGGTGGAAAGAACTGTGAGAGGGAGGGCAAACGTGTGTGTGCATATGTGCGAGCGTGTGAGAGAGAAAGAGAGAGAGAGCGCAATGTTCAATACTCCGAGCATCTAGACATTGTGCCGGGTGGGAGAATAGACAATTAAATCCACGATCCAGAAGAAAATAACTGACACACGGATTAAACACAAAAGGTTTGTGCGCCTTTTCAGTTTCGACGTGGAGTGGGGATTGTGCGTGCAAGTCTGAAAGTTCTCCGGGATGCGAGCTCTTGTGGAGGATGAGCTAAGCGAAGCGGTGCACGGCGGGATTCTTCGAGGTTGGAGCGCAGCTGCTGCCTTCAGCCACTGACGGGAGGACCTTGCGCACGAGGAGGAGAGCTGCCTCCGTTTCTCTCTCTCTCTCTTTTTCCTTTCTCAGTCTCACAGAGATAGGCAGCATCCCTCAGCCCCGGCACTGAGAAGACGTTCAAGGAAAAAAATAATAACGGAGAATAAAAGGACGGGATTATAAAAGCAGGGAGTAATCAAAGGAAATCTGAAGCAAGGACAAAAGAGTTGAAAATAGATTTGCATCTCATGCTCTTATGTTTGTTGTTTTGCGGGGCTAAACTGAAGAGATTTGGGTCGTGCATTGCTTTGCTTCAGCCAGCCTGTGGAGTATAGGATCACAAATAGCATTTTAAGGTAAGATGTTAGTCAAGTTCGATGTCTTGCATGTGCGACCAAGTGCAATTCGGGTTTGACAGAGCTGAGATTAGTGTACCGCAACGGCTGCTGAAAAGGAACAGGGGGAGAATGTAAGTCGGAGTTGTTTTTTGTCAACTATTTACATGAATTGTTCTGTTCAATTAAAGTTGAAGGCTCTGTGAATGGACTGCATTTTTATCAGGGTGTTAAAAAACGTGATTTATTCCTTACGTGATTTATTCCGCACCTTGACAGATATTACTGGGGTGTTGGGGGACAAAGAGGATAATTACAGTGCGAGACGGTCCTCATTTTGACAGGATCCCCCATTTGTCGGAAATAGAGGTGAGTGGTTGGGAGGAGGGGGTTTACGGGGGTTAACACCAGCTATATGTCATTTTGAGGGGGGGAGGTATTTAAATCTACACCTTAAGATGCTCACGCAACTTTCAGAGTTGGCGACCGACTGATTGTTGTCAGCCTNGATAATTACAGTGCGAGACGGTCCTCATTTTGACAGGATCCCCCATTTGTCGGAAATAGAGGTGAGTGGTTGGGAGGAGGGGGTTTACGGGGGTTAACGCAAGCTATATGTCATTTTGAGGGGGGGAGGTATTTAAATCTACACCTTAAGATGCTCACGCAACTTTCAGAGTTGGCGACCGACTGATTGTTGTCAGCCTTTTCTTTTCCTAGTGCCCGACGTAATTACTTTTGCTGTCACTTCTCCCACGAGTTCAGCCGCGGCACCTTCGCATGAAGCAATTTAGTGGCCGTCTTGTGTCCACGTTTGAAAAAGGAGGGGTGTGAAAATGCAAACAGAGATTGAAGGTGTGATGGAGGGGGTTTGACAGCCTCATATCTGTACTGCTGCTTCACTCAACTGAGGCCAGATGGAGAGGGGACAGAATATTAATTTTTTTTATTTCCAGACTGAAGGACAGGCGTTCGGGTTTGGGCGTGAATGTCCCACAGATCCGTCGAGGAGCGTGTGCGCGCTCCCCTGACGGTAGTGGACAAGTTGCCCCCTCCTTTGTAGGAGGGACTGAAATATTCATGATTGCATGCACATCCTGTCTTCCCTGAAATATTTAAAATAATTGAATAATAAATAACCCTGGCTGTTGAAACTGGCCCCTCTGTTATCCTGTCCATAGTGATGATTGTCTCCGTTCACGTTACCGGTACGCCAGTGACTTAGCCTGCGGATAAAAACAGATTAGGCAGTCTGTTAATGTGAAGAGTTTACCCAGGAAGTATCTGAATGTGACAGAATGATTCTCATGTGTCCGTGAGAGATTTTCTCTATGCAAATGCTTTGGAAATGTGATGAATGATCTGTCTTGTCAGTACTACATGGATGAATTCAGTCGGATTGAAAGAGAAAAAGAAAGGAGGACGGATAGAGAAAGAAAGCGAGAGTGAGATGATGTCTGTGTGTTCTACGTCTTTGATGTTTTATTGAGCGCTAACTGGGCAGAGTCGCGCAGTCCTTGTGTTTGCTGGTTTGTGTTTGAAGAGGGCTGCTTGATGTGCAGTTGCATTTCTTGTTCACTCTCAATCATTGACATGTAGACATGTAGAGTCTAGATTGGATTGTATAAAATCAACGTTTCCATATATTGATTTTCCAAATTGTCATTGAAACAATTATTAAATGTGATTTTTCAAAACATACAGTACAATGAATATATAAAGAGGGTAATTGCTATGCGACAGCAGTAGCGTAGTCTGCCTGCTGTTATGAAACAGGCCTTCGAGGGTCTTGGATGGAAATGAGAATGCACTGGCAGATGTAGTCACAGAAAAAGCCTTTCGCTGCATTGCCAGAATTGCTTGTTCCCAGTCTAGCCAGATGCATCAACACACGTGGCATCGGAGGAGGTTTGCCACTGCGTGAAGCTGAAGCTCAGCCATGCCTGAAGGTGCTCTCATGGCCATCTCGATAACTTTGTATGTTAAATGTGTTGTTTGATGGTGGAAAAGATGGGGTCATGGGATAACAGATGTCCTGTGAACCTGAATGTAGGAGGTAAGGTCACTGCGAAGCGCTCTGAACGCACAAAGATGCTTTGATCGTGTACTTGATTGATTTTCTTTCAAACATCATTTCAAGTCAAAGGTATGCCGCTTCGCTCTGGAATTACACAGACTAATGAAAAGGTATTTCTTTTCAGTGCACTCATAAACAAGCTTAGACGCTGCCTGTCATTACAGACATAATGTCTCGATTGCATTACTGACATACTTGATAAGTACAGTAAATCTAGCCTAAGGTGGTTTGCTGGTCTTATCCAGTTTAAGCTGGTTTAACTGGTGTCCTAGCCCTGCCAAGCTGGTATTTAGCTGGTTTAGCCAGTATTACTGACTGTCATGTGTCCAAAACCATGTAAAACCATCTTAACATACCATCTTAGGCTGGCTTAATCTAATTTTGGCAAGGCGGGTGACACATTGTGGGTGTGCATTATTGTTATACATGCATACCCTGTCATCTTGTGTTACTTTGATTGTAAAAACAATTAGTACTCCATAGGGTTAATGGAGTTATCTTCAGATGTTTGTGTTGTTAGACCACAGTTGCTATTATTCAGGCAAAGATTCTTAAATATGACTGTTTACGCTTAAACGGATGTTTTTATTTAGAGCAAATTATAATGCATGTCAGTTTTATTAGTCTGTTTCTTAGGAATCAAACTTGTGTCCTTGGCCTTGTTGACATCATGCTCTACCTGTTGAACCAAAATATATGCCAAATCTAATATCTAGAGGTATGTATATGGGCCATTCTACAGAATTGGTCCAAAGTCACAGTTGGAAATGTCTTGAAAAAGTATATTTTTTCAAAAAATGTGTATGCATGTAAAGGTACACATTTCTAGTAATTGTGCAGTTAATTCTCATGTTGTGTTTTCAGAATGTTTTGGAATACTTGTCCTCTCCCCAAATTTGTCACTACTGAAACATAGTGATAATAATTAAGAAGGGTTATATTGACCTATTAAGATTTTGTCTATGTCTACATTGTAAATATATATATTTTTCCTATTTTATTTTGAGAAATCAATCGCTTTTACCAATATTACAAGTGTAATTTATGAGATTTGTTGTATTTTGAATCCAATTTTTCTTTGTAAAAGGCAAAAAGTTGATCATACTGATTTCAAAGTTAAGGATTCATTAGTCTGAATATACACTGAACCAAAAAATATCATAACATCTTAGTAGATAATTCACATACAAACATCCCATGTTTCGGTAGTGGCTGCACATTTTTGGTAGTGACAGTAATGCTTTGGTAGCAACCACATCACATTACCATCACATTTTACCTTGCAAACTGAAACATACTAACATACAAAATAAAAATGCATAACTGTACTAAAATTTTGTTTATTTCCCCCAAATATGAGGACTATGAAGACTACCCTAGATATAAGGAATATGAGGACTACCTAACCCTAACCCACCCCAAAAAACATGTCATTACCGAAACTCCACCAAATGTTTCGGTAGTGACAATTTTAGATACTTTTAAACCTAGGTCAAAGATGCTAATCAGCACATGGTTAGTTAGCACACTTCTGAACAGTGGTACACATATAAAAACTAGATGTTGTGGAATAACTCCCAAAAAAAAGTGTGCTTAATTGCAGAAAAAAAGGTGTTCGGTAGTGACGTCCCTTAAAGTTACACACGTTTTTTTAAGATTTTTGAGCACGTTTACATCAAAATGTTGAGACCTGTCTACTCACACCTTGTAGATATGGGAAAGAGGGACACAGGAATATTTTCTGATCATAAATGTAGGGATGTAGTTAAAATCATACTCAGCCAGCGGACTAAAACATACACTGCTTCGGTAGTGACGTGGCAATGCGGGACACATTTTTACATAAAGTTTCCTAATTTACTAAGAAAGTATAAACAATAATGGAAAATAAAATACAAAAGTTATTTCAATATCTTTTTCATTAGTTGGAATTTAGGGGTTAGGGTTCGGGAGAGCCGCCTCCCAATTGAAAGTACCCAGTAAATATATTATATCTTAGTTAACATCAAAGATTTGAATACTTAAATGCTTTTTAAATGTGTTTTTTGGCTGTGGGACAGCAGTTTGCACCGATTATGTAGAATGGCGCAAGAAGATAGAGAGAGAGAGAGCATGGCACTATAAACTCCAAGGTCATGGGTTCGAATTCCAGGGAGTGGATAAAATGATAAAATATTAGTAGTGTTGAATAAAAGCATCTGCATAAATCTAATTGTAAAAATGACAGATGATTTTACCTAGAAGCATATGTTTTTGCATTTTCTAAAGTGTTGTTTTGGGCCAAAGTTCATTACTTTTCACTTAAAACTGCTGCGTTGCCTTTGCCTTGCAAGCTCAGTTTCCACAGGATGGGGCAACAAAAACATGTGATTTACGTCAAAGGGAGACTAAAGAGGTTAAATATACCATCCTTCAGCAGTACAAGAGCTCTCGCTACCTAAAAGAGATGATTCAGCCTTTGACTGTGACTATATTTATAGTGAGTCCATTAAGAAATGAAGAAAAAAAAAATCAATGCTCATTGTTCTGTCAACATTTGTTTTCCATATTTTGGAGACTGTGACCTTTAGCGGAGTGACTGTTACCTTCTCACGAGCGAGCTTGGATGACTCTGTCGCAGGACTTCAGATCATTAGTGCACATCAGGGTGATGTTATGTTGGCATGGCCACCACAAAAACAGTCATGCCTCCTCATTGCCGCCAGTCTAAATAACAGAAAAAAGCTCTAAATTGGGCACTGGGCCCATCTGCCATCTTTCAGTGCTAGCTGATTTGATCCCTAAGGCAAGTGTAGACCACTGAATGACCGGAGAGATGTATTGCACGTAGACTAATTTTAGCAGGGATCTGGCACTGCTGCTCCTCTTTTGATTGTTACACTTACAGCCCTCTGCTTTCTGTCAACATAAACATATTTATCAGTGTATTCGTATAACACATCTGGATGGTATATACAGACAGATGGTAGCACTAATCCTCAAGGGTCCCTGAAGTCTGGTGGAAAACAAGCTGGCACTTTGCACAGGACGTTTGTAAAGTTCTGCCAGATTTTGCAAACAAAGCATTTAAAAATAACATGAGGTGATCTTCTTAATCAGGATTTTCGTGACATCCTGGTTAAACAGTGGTGGAGCTTAATTAAATCTGTTCATTTCAGTATCTTTAACATGAGAGGTTCTGAACTAGTGGGTTGCCGCTCATAGATAATTAATAGAGAGACAATTTTGCTATGGTGTTGGATCTCCTCTAAAGAAGTTGGCCTGAACCAAAACTTCAAGAACTGCCATTTTAAACTAAACAGATCCATTGTGATGTATTTGTCCTCTCTTGGATAAATTGTGCACTTTGCTTTTCCACATTTCTCTATGTTAGACCTGTATTGCCTCATGCTGTATAATGAAGACCTTAAGAAGTCTCAATTAAATGACACAGACAGAGTCTGCCAAGTCTTCGGGTCTCTTCCAAACTGAAACATGTAGCCTGTAGCAATGCTAACTTAAGAGGACATCTTCCATCCTGTTTCAGCCCCAGCCCTGTGATGTGTGGGGCGCTTGGGGGAACGGATGGTGTAGTATGACAGGGCTTGATGGTTGTTACACAGCCTGAGAAGAGTGTAGTGAAGGGTAGAGGGCAATGTCAGCAGGTGCTCAGGGGAATGAATGGACGCCACTGGCTCTAGAGGGATGGATTAGGACCGATAGTGGTTGACAGTGACCCTGACACCCATGTCGCCTTTGCAGTCAACCTTCCATGGAGCTGGTGGACACGGGCCACCTCAAGCTAAAGTGGTGCTGAGGTTTTGGGTCTGGGTTGACATCAAGCATTAGCCCGGGTCGTGGGGTGATGTGATGGGGAAGAATAAGGGAGTATTTTAGCTGTAGGTGAGGAGAGACGGGGAGAGAATCTTAAGACGGAGGTCAGCTCTCGTCTGACCTTCACCTAAGGTTCTTTGCCTTTGGTATCATTCTGAACTAGTGTTTTAGAGTTTCTGTACTGTGCAACACTAGGGTTATTAGGAAGAGAAGAAGAGGAAATGCAGACATAGTGCAGTTCTTCCTCCACCATCTTGGAGCTCCACATCTCTAAGCTATGTTAAACAAACAAGTTCAAGTTAAGCTCAATTAGCTGCAATCAGCTATTCCTTTAAACAAACACTTTGTGATTTAACAGATCTTTTCATGCCCTGAACATCTAAACATGTTTTCTCCAAGCAGATAATCAGAACATGTTTTGTGAATGCTATGTTGGATGGTAAGCAAGACATGGCTGTTTACACCTTCACTGACTTGATAATTACATTTCAACCATACATTGATCCAGAGAGAGAGGCAGAGAGATTCTCATGGCAGATGCACATTCATGATACTTGTAACAAGGGCCCAAAATGCAATTAGCTGAAAATGGACCATAAAGCAGCACCCCTCCATGCTTAGATGTGATATTGGCTAATATGCCTAAACTCATCCAATTAACCAATCCATAATGATGTTGTTTGCGATAGCAGATGCATTTCATTAATAGGGAAGTAATTATTGACACTAATCATTTGAAACAAATGATGGCAATTGGGACTTTGACACGGTCATTCTCCTGTTGGGCTGAAAGCATAGGACCATAGGCTTGTAAAATTGCCAAGCCAAATACCTTTTTTGCACAAGCATGAATGCGATACAAATTCTACCAAATGTTTGTTTACCGATAATATATTCACTGAGAATATAATATACCAATAATAATTACCAACTGATATATGAAAAGACACTTCTCTGTCATGTCTGATTACAAATTAACCACTAATGCATGTATATTGAAAAAAAAAAAAAAAATAATATATATATATATATATATATATATATATATATTATATTATATTATATTATATATATTATAGAGCAGTGACCATTCTAGTCTAATTTTCTGCATATATATTTTGTGGATAATCTCTATTTAAACATGGAAAAGCGGTGTTGAACGAGCTGGGTGTATTACAGATCTTATTAGTAACTAAAGACATAATGAAGTTTGCCAGAATATTTCATTAACAAACACACAAGGGGCAAAGATACGTACAACATCATAAATGATGGGCGTTCTAATTCTGCAAAAATCAACTGAGATTTTTGTGGCGCTGTGTGTGCAGATCCGGCGTGGGCTTGGTCAGTGGTTTTGTTTGTATCAGCTGTTCTGGAGTACTTTGATGACCGTTCTCTCTCTCTTTACCTCCGTCTTCACTGCTGTCGGTGAGTGTTTTATTTAGGTTATTGACTGGCTTGTTCTTCAGAGGCCAGAAAACTGCTGCATGTGTTCTATTAGGGCACAAGGCTCATCCATACAGTTAAAAACTTAAGCTGAGACATGGCATAGACTAATTGACTAGTCTGGGGACATTTAGTCTTACTCAGCAGAGAGGATTAAGGTGGGGTTACAAATATGGTTTGTTGGTGCTAATACAGTAAAGAAGTAATGAACATAAAATGAACATATCTCTGTTTTGTTTTCTAACTCGTCTAGCTTTTTAAACTTAAATTCAATTGAATCCGTTCATTCAAGAAGTCACTCCCTTATCTACTCAGTTATGCACAGCGCAGAGTTCATGTAGGCACTTCAAACGGCACGCTCTACCGAGAGATGTTTAACTAGGGACAAGAGAGGGTGTGTTAAATTTGAAAAATGGCTGCTTGTTGAGAGAAAGCTTTCCTGAGGGAGGTCGTGAAGATGTCACTCCATTCCAGCTCAAGCAGTTCCTTCAGAAACACTTATGTTAATGTTTGCCAACCTTTGATTTGAGTGCATATTTGTTGTCATTCATACCAAGAGGTGTATCAGATCAAAAAATGTATGTTTCAGATGAATGGAGCAAAATTGATGGCTGGCAAGCCAGCATTAGTCCATACGGAACTTACAAACCGCAGACATCAACGGGACGCAATAGTGTACTGCATTATCAAAGAGCGCTGGCTTTTTCATGATGGAGCATCCTTGCTGTGTTTTAACTTGCTGGATTGGATGCGCTCTGGATGTTAATACGCCAATCGAGAGGCTTGGGAACAAAGCCACAGCATCTAAATGATGACCTTTACCTCGGCTCGAACAAGCAGTGCTCCTATTGTCAACATGTGTAATTTCTACCCTTGGATGCCAGCACAGCACGGAATTATAAATCAATGAGGCTGCATTACTGAGGATCCCCGGGCCCCTGGGCCTAGCTGAGGATAGAATACGAGGCGGTGGGGGTCGGACGGAAGAGGATGTGGGGGAATATGGCAGGGAGAGACTTCCTGGGGTTGCCGCTGTTCTGTCCAGCTCACAAAGCTGCGGTCCGCCACTGGCAGGCATCCAGAAGGGAGCTGAGGAAGAAAGAAGCTCTTATCAAACTCTTACAGAAAGAAAACGTGTGTGTTTATGGCCATTTTGGTAAACGTTAGTAATATATCAGCTTCTTGTCTTCCAAACTAATTTCGCAGTTAGTCATAGCTGTGTATTCTGATAATGTTTTTTTGCAACAAATAAATTGCAAAAATGTTATTTTATTGTATACGTTTTACCAGTGACAGATTTTTTTGGAGGGCTCTTTAGAGCTTGAAATAGATTTAGGTTTTTTTTGCTGTTTGCTGTCTTTCACATCACAGCTCAGGTTATTGGTTCGGAAACCCTGAGCAAAGATAGCAACTATCTACAAAGGCAGAGCCGCTGAGATAAATAGGGATGCTAATGGATGGGTTTCTCCATGAATTATACTGCCGACCTCCTGACAAACAGCAATAGATATTAGAGAACCTAGAAATGTCCATCATATTATTCATTTGTGAATGAATAATAAACACTTCTGTGTTTGCTGTCATCTTACACTGTCACAAAAAAGTGCAAATACATTCAAAGCTACACCTTTCTACCCTTTCTACTCCTAAAGAGTACATGTCTTAATATGCACCTGTATGTGGATATATTGTGTTATACACCTAAACATATACATTTTTCTTGGACATTTCATGAGAGTGTATATAAACGCTTAAAAGACATTCAGTTATACCCTCTCTGCAGATGACAGCAGGTGAACATCTTAGACCAGGTGGTTGGATACTTCAAACTGGGCTGGACTTTAATGCATGTGGTGTTCAATCAAAGCTGCTGAAAGTATAAAGTTAAGGAATATCAAATGAGAACATTGCTTGGAGCCAGATTTATCCACTTTTTTATCCACTTTTAGTCAGATGATCTCCTAACAGATGGTACATATTTAGATATACTGTATTTAGAAAGACTTAAAGGAAAAATTCACCCAAAAATGAAAATTGTCATTAATTACTCACCCTCATGTTGTTCTAAACCCATAAGATCTTCGTTCATCTTCTGAACACAAATTAAGATATTTTTGATGAAATCCGAGAACTTTCTGACCCTGCATAAATGGCAACACAACTGACATGTTCAAGGCCCAGAAAGGTAGTAAAGACATCATTACAATAGTTCATGTGACAATGGTCCATCCATCTTGTAGTTCATTGTCTGTATATATGCTACTTTTATGGACCTTGAACATGTCAGTTGCGTTATTGTCTATGCAGGATCAGAAAGCTCTTGGATTTCATCAAAAATATCTTAACTTGTGTTCCAAAGATGAACGAAAGTTCATTGTCTGTATATATGCTACTTTTCTGAAGGCAAAATCAGTTATTCAAATGGGAATCTGTGCAGTTGTGAGTTTCAAAAAGTTACTTGGTTTAAAAGAAACTTCTCTGTGAACAGTTTTTGTTAGTTTGACTAAAGTGATCAATCTACAGGGAGTAATTATGGCTACACTGCCCTCCAAAAGTTTGGAAACGCCCTAGAAAAGTGGGGTTTTGGACAATATTGGCATGAATCCTTTTTCATTTGTGATAATTTTGCACTGATAAGGGACAACACAAACTACGAAAACATATTTTATTACATTACAAGTTACTTTAATGTATTTGCACTAAAAAATGATAAGGATTTATGCTGATATCGTCCAAAACCACACTTTGCCAGGGGTGTTTCCAAACTTTTGGAGGGCAGTGTACGTTCACACTGTCAGTTTTTGGAACTGACATCCGCATTTACTTAGAAGTGCCTGTCTCAAAATGTCCTGTTCACACAGCAACTTACAGAAGCGTTTCGAATACTGAGTGTATGAACGTGCAACGGGAGTCAAGCCTGTATTTCTTACCAGTAACAGTAATATCAAAGATGGCGACATCCATAAAACTTAAAGTCTTATCACTATCTGACACGACAAGAGTTAAATCGAAACGCGACTGCGTTCATCAAACCTTCATTAACCGACAGCAGCTTTTATATTTGGGTGAAGAGTGGAGCATTTAAGTCGGACGCAGAGCACAGAACTGACGGGAGAGGCTCTGGTGGAGACTGGATGTAAAACTTTCAGATGACACAACGATCATTTCTCAGTCACTGCAAGTTATTGAAATCACACTTGAAAGCACGCAACACACAGCAGTCACGCGTTTATGCAGCAGAGCGGCTCTCTCGCACTGAATGACATGACGGACAACTAGTTGTCTAGTCCTGTTCCGTTCACACAGCGCGTGTTTTCCGAGAATGCGGTTGTGAGCCCTGATGATTTACGTATGTGAGTTCGGTTATAGAGTGCAGTTGTCACGCCCATAAATAACCGTACTTTGTGTGAACATAACTGTATTACGTACTCAAATACAGGACTGACAAACGTATTCTGCTGATGTGTGAACGTGGCCTATATGTACCCTGGTGAAAAAACCAACATATGCTGGTAGGTATGCTTTGATGCTGGGATGCTGGGATGCTGGTTAGGTATGTTTTGATGCTGGTTTAAGCATCAACCTGCAAAGGACCAGCATAAACCAGCACCAAAACATACCTAACCAGCATCCTAGCATCAAAACATGCCTACCAGCATATGCTGTTTTTTTCACCATGGTACAGCTTTAGACTTAGACAAAAATTTACAAATTATACACTTATACTCTGTCTTTGGCAGTGAAACTAGCTCTGCAGCTTACTAATTTAGATTTGTTAGCCTTTCAGATAAGTTGAATTTATACATATTTGATAATTATTGTTTTTCACTTTTTACATATTAGCTTATTTTACATATTATTTTACATTGCATTGTGTTGTCAGTGTTTTCTTCTTTCCCCCACTGCTTTTTACCCACCGCCATACCTTTCTGAAAGATCTGTTTTCCATTATAACACAGTTTAACCTCATGCACTTTTAAAAGGATATTTGTTACTTTGTAAAACAATTAGTTTGAATATTTCAAGTGCAAAGTCTAACTTGCCCTTGAATATTTATCTCGCCAACTGCAGCCAAATTCTGAGTCACCCTGACTCATACCGTCAGTTGCACATACTTACTGGCTGTGCTCCAGTACTGCAGACGCTGTGCAGAGCACGTTCCTTACTGTACCTGTAAGAACGGAGCTGAAAATATCCCAATCTCCCACCTGGGATCACAAAGTGCATCAAGCTGTGTTTGGCGGATGCTGGAATGTTCCTATACCGTACCCAAAGGCACCTGTCACTGATTTATGTGACAATATGCTATCAGTGCACAGTGAAATACGACTAAATAAAGTGAGTCCCCATCCATTACTCCCTGAGAGCATCCTGCATGCTGCATATTTGATATAAATATATTGTCTTTGAATAACGTGCATTCCTCAACAGGAATTAGCCTCAGTGTTTCTCTAGAATATGAGGCGCTCCTAAATTCTGGCAGTCATATTCCCACTGAGACTTGATTCTGAAAACCCCTACCCACCAAAAAGAGACCATAAATTATTCATTTCTTCAATGTGCCCACCCTCAGATCAATGGGAACTCAAAAACCATCTACAAAGGCATTTGGCTTTAGGCCATATTTGATCACTTCCTAGCCGCACTCTCTCTCTCTTTTTTTTTGTCCCAGCCCAAGGAGACTTCATTATCCCCAACTGTTTGTATGCTATTGTTGAAAGAACAAGAGTGAGGCATTCGGAAAGTGGGGAAAGGGTGGAAAAATCTTTGATGAGACATGAATCTAGACAGATGTTGGTACAAGCTTGTTAGGAGGACAGGAGAGCGATAGAGGGAAATAGAAACAGAGAGAGAGAGAAAGAGAGAGAGAGAACGCTTTGGATTAAGTATTCGTCTTCTCTGTGGGAGCTTGCCAGAAAGTCATGCATGACAATACGAGCAGCCTGCACCCTGATCATATTAGATGGGGCTTAAAAGATGCAGTGAAGTGATCAAGCCTTTGCTTTTTTCCTCTGCTGCATTTGGCACATTGACTGGCGGCATCACATCTGTTATGATTCACCCGAGCACGCAAGGAGGAGCTGGGTAAATCTCACAAAAACAAGTCCAGGACATGCCCACCCCCTAAAATTGCAAAAGAAAAAGAAATGTGAAAAAGAAAAAAAGAAAGCCTATTCTTAACACCATTAAGTCATGGCATTATTTTCATGACAATTAAGCACATATTTTCCCCTAAATCCTCATTACTAGTTCAACTTAAAAAATGTCTCTCGAGATGCTGCCGTTCTGTTCCATTTTGCTGATTGAATGCAAGAATGTGTCCTTTGTGAATGATTCCTTGTAGAGAGAAATAATGCAATGCAATGTTTTGAATCGTGCATAAATTAAAACTGCCAGTACAACAGACACTATCACATGAACTATTAATTTATTTAAATCTTTTATTGCATTTTTTTCACTACAGTCATTAGAATGATTATTAGTAGTAGTAGTAGAGAATTTGTTGGTAAAATGTTTAATTGTCATGAAAGCAAGGTCACAAACCAATACAATGGTCCTAAAAATAGGCTTCATTTTCTTTGAAATGAAGTTATTTTTCTTTTGATTTGTAGTGAAATGTTACCCGGAGATGCTCTTGACATGTTTCGTAAGATTCACCCAAGTGTGAACTTTGATACTCTTTCTCCAGGCATAATTACGCTTTTAGCTTCTTGAAAGTCAGTTAGTCAGCATTCTCTGAAAGCCCAAAAGATCATGTTTTGTATTCAGCTGCAGCGATTGAGATTGACTGTGAAATAAGAACCATGCCGCCCCACACTGTTCCCGTACAGGAGAAAAATGAGGAAATATATGTTTCAGATGTCATTTGGGAAAACACTGTCCAGTTTGGCCATGGTAAGCTCAAGCTAACAGCAGGGCTGTTCTTTGCAGGGAAAAGCGCAGATTTCTGTTCTCGCACACAGTCCTGGTCTGCTTCCTCCTCATTCTTCGCAGCCCCAGATGGCCAGGGCAGACGCCCAACACTCACCCAGGAAAAGAAGCCTCATCCTCCTCTAACTCTGCTGCATTTTTGGAAGATGCCAAGCAGGCCTTCTCTCATTTGGCAGAGCGAGGAGGTGCTGCTGATTGGCACGGCCAAGTCCAACTGCGACTGGAATTGATGGGTGTGGTTGAAGGGCAAGATGGTGCAGCTAAATTTAGATCAAAAGATTCTCTGTCGCCACATGCGGCAAAGAGAGACGAGTCCGCTCGGGTGTCATTCTGCAGAATTAGCATAATTAGACAATGGATCTGGCAGATCCTCATGGAGGAGGTGAATATGTGTCATTATTTACTTTAAAGCACTGCAATGTTTTTAGGCATCACCATTTAAGGTTGTTTGCAAATGCCAATTAAAAACAGCATCAACATAGTGTATATTGCTGCTGTTGACAAAATATTCAAATGAGATGTTTAAAAATGACACTTGTGGAAATTTCGCCAACAAAGCCTCAATGGCCTGAGCTGGGGCTTAGTGGTTGGCACATATATTGAGCTGTGGTGCTTAGGTGGTTGATGCAAGTCTGGCTCGTACCATTTTCCAATCCTTCCGATTTGTCTGATTCCTGTAAGTCAAGGTGGCATAAATGTTAAAGTAAAGTGAAAAATAATAATAATAATAAAAGACGGTGTGCTGAATATTTTTATTGATGAAATACAATATGAGCTGATTGTTAAATGTATGTAAATATACACCAATTTCAATTGGATATCACAGTTACATCATTTACAGCTGCGCAAGCATTGTGGTGGCAGGCAAACACTGGTAACAAAATCCATAGAATAAGAGAAAAAAATGTATTGTTGTGCCTTTGGATGTCAGAATCAGAATGCAAATCATTTTTATAGAGTACTCTCATCAAAGACGCAATTTGAAGCTAAACGCAGACATTTAAATGGACAGACTATGGATAAAACCTGCTATGATTACCCTACTTTTAAAGCTTATAGCTTAAATTTGACTTAAACAATAGGTCTACATAATATTCACATATGCTGTTCATAGGGGACATACTGAATTAATCCTACAGTTACAGCATGAAATATTATTTAAACCTATAGCATTTTACATAACATACCTAATTTATCTTACAATTTTGACTTGTTTTCTTGCAAATGCAAGTTTATATCCGAGTTCGGACTTTATAACTCGATTTAACTCAACAAAAAATGAGTTTGTAAACAAAAAAAGCCAGAAGTGTTGGGCTGTTAACTGAGCCGAGCGGAAAGGAGAGAATGACAAATTGATTTATCATATCAGAGTTGTGAGACATAATCACAGAATTGTGACAATACCGTCAGAATGAAATATAAACTAAATATAATTTTTTTTTTATTTGTTTATTCCATGGCTTCCATAGATTGCCATAAATTTCCATAGCTTCCAGATTGGAAGACAGATTGCCATAAACTCTGGTTCTGGAACATACAGATGTGGTCAGTACATCCATATTTTAGCACATTTTAGATCTGCATATACAAATAAAAACTGAATGAAACTATGAAACTGTACATGTAAACATTATTTCGGAGTACCTATGAATAGTAATGAGATCAAGCTGCTAAATATGCTAATTATTCAGCATGCAATTTTATTGCATCTGGCAAAAATACATAAATAAATTGTATGTATGACTTACAGACAGATGTACACCTGCTTCCGAATATATATATATATATATATATATATATATATATGTCTCTCTCTCTCTCGCACACACACACACACATATCGACCAATAGTTTTAAGAAGTTTTTATGCACAAGATCTATGAATGCACAGCTGATTGAGGCTAGATCTTTCAGATTAGTATTGGCTAGGCCAAGTGAGCAGTCACCCAGGGAGGTGAATTAGGAGGCAAAAAAAAGACTAAATTTGCTGCCTCATTAGGAGGGGAAGGGATGGGGTGTTCACCATGGTTAATTGAAGCATCAAGCTCTTGGCACGTGTCTCCCCCCGTCTGTCATTCAGCAGGATGAGGATAAAAAAAACCCTAGTGTTATTGAATGAGCTTTCATTGAGAGATTCTGGCAGACTTTTAGACTTCAGACAGGCCAAGAGGAATCACCTCCTCTGTCATGACGGGAATGATTGATGACAGAAGCTTCATTTTTTTCCCCTGCAGTACTGTGAACGAATGCCTATGTTTTAGGCTGGCCTAAATTTCAACAGCCCTGGCCCCAGGTTTTTTGTTTCTTGTTTGAAATGTGTTCTCCTTGGTTGGCAGAGGCCCAAGCACCACCAACATATGCTAAGGTCAGGTAACCTTGCACGTACCCATGTGATGGAAGAGGAAAGGGGAAAAAATGCTTTCATTAGCTGCAAACTAGGTCACATTGAGAGCCGAACAGAGATGGAGGGGAAGATATGGCTGGAAGAAGAGAGGAAATTCTCTCAGTGCAAAAACAGCATCGTAATGACCTTCATTTTTTTTCTTCTTCTTCTTCTTCTTTTGTGTTCCATAGAAAAAGTAAACCATACAGGTTTGCAACAACATGAGGGTTGAGTATATGACCGAAATTTTTTTATTTATGGGTAAACTGTCCCTTTAATTAATAAAGATGTGTGTTTGGTACTTCCTTAAAACTCACGGATTTAACAGTCTGCTTAGACTTTAAAAAAACACAACTTTTGAGTAAATCTCTCAAAGCAAATTTATCTTGAAACAAAATGGCTGAAATCAAATAGAGTTATGGATAACACATCTGAGCTTGAAGCCTTGGTTCACACTGCACACAAATCCAATTTGGTTTTCAAATCAGATCTGTAGTACTGACTGCCTGCACTGTCATTTTGCAAGAGATGAAATCAGATCTGTTTGTTCAGACAGCGTACGTAGTCAATATCTGCTGCATCTACATCTGTTGCTATAATAATGATGTGTCAGCAAGAGACTTTCTGATACAACAATTGAGAGCTGTCAGTGTGAAAATTTTGCCATTGCTTATTTCCATCATCTCGTTGCTGTTCTAAACTTTCAAGGCACTTGAGAGAATGTATCAGACTGAGGTGTTTTACCCATTCATGCATATACTGTTTCCAAAACCAATGACACATTACCTCATTTGCTCTTTACTACATAGCAAATGTCATCGACTACTCAGCAAATATGTAATCCAAGAATAATTTAAAATTAGGTTGCATTAAGCATCATGTTTCAGTAGGCTAATAAAATGTTTTATTAATTAATTCATTATTAATATTAATAAAATAATTCATTGTAGTTAATTGGTTTATTATTTTAAATGAATATTTAATTAATTTAAAATGATGCCACTTTTACACTGTTACTGCACTTCTTTGCGTTCTAAGCAGCCATTAAATTTGGAAATGTACTGTTCTAGGCAATGCATACTACCTACTTTGGTGCAATACACAGTCTGGTAGTGTGTGGTTATAAACAGAAGTAGTTTGTCATTCCTTTTTGTGTATGAGATACAGGAAAGGTGATCCATAATCACCAAACCTGTTATGATATACTTGATCTGCAAACTCTGCAGCTTAAATTGGAGAGTAACCTTGACTCACAGATATAGTGGAAGCCGTCAGGAGTGGATGTTCGATGCTTAGCTTTATCGGTGGCTGAGGCACACACCTAAGACGACAGACCATGCTGTCCACAGAATCCCACTCCTTATCTCTCCTTGTGCTGATAAGACTTACGGTTACCTTGGCTCTCTCACAGGTATTTATTTCTTAGATGGAGCTTTTATTGAACAAAGACATTCGTTACAAAAGAGGAGCCTAAATCGCATTTTTCAGGCTATCTTTGTCCCGCTGGTGCTCTTTTGTTTTGCATCTCCACTTCCATGCACAATAGGAGTGTAACAAGCCTACTGGAGTGTGCCGTTGGATGGGTGACCCTCTTGTTGTGTGCAAAGTCGCACAAAAGCGATGTCAACTACAACAACATTGTTGTTACTATGTTTTCAGGGCACAGTTGTGTTTTAACAGTGTGTAGTAGTTGCTGTGTGTAGCAACAGCTCAGCCAAAACACTATAATAGCCTTTTTACAAAGCAAATGTTGGTGAAACTGCACATATTTACAAAGAAAATTGGTACTGTAGCATCCTGCGGTAAGTCACTTCAGCTTCTCTGGGAGGATTTGGGGTTAAGTGCCTTGCTCAAGGGCAGAATGTTGCAACTGGCAAACATGATTAAAACTGGATCGCAGGGTTGTGCAAAATTCAGAAATGAAAAATTGGCTCCTTTTCAGTTTGTTTGAGTTTGAAAATACCCAGAGGAGATTGTCTGTCTGTCTGTCCATCTGTCCTATATTTCTTTCAGACTGTCTGTCGCTGTCTGTAATATCTGCCACTTTGTCTCTTTTTCTCACTCTGTCTGTCTACTTGCAGCTCTGTCAATTAGTCTGTTTATCTGCATGTTGCTCTGTCCGTCTGCACGTCGCCCTTTCTGTCGACATGTCACTCTGTCTGTCTATTAGATGCTCTATCTGTCTACATGTCACTCTATCGGTCTATCATTGTGCAATCTTTATATGTTGCTCTGTCTACTTCTTTCTATATGCCTATTGGATGCTCTATCTGTCTACATGTCACTTTGTGTTGTCAGTCTATCTTTGTGTTGCTCTGTCTGTCTACATATCACTCTATCTGTCTATTGTCGCTCTATCTTCATGCTGCTCTATCTTTTTACATGTCACTCTATCTGCCTATTGGATGCTCTGTCTGAATGCCACTCTATCTGTCTATTGTCGCTCTATCTTTATATGTTGCTCTGTCTATCATCACTCTATGTGTTGCTCTGTTTGTCTACATGTCACTCTTTGTATGTTGTTCTGTCTACATGTCACTCTGTCTATTGGATGCTCTGTCTATATGCCACTCTGTCTATCGTCACTCTATCTTTATATGTTGCTCTGTCTACATGTTGCTTTATGTCTATCATCTATCTTTATATATTGCTCTGTCTGTCTACATGTCGCTCTGTCTATTGGATGCTCTGTCTGTCTACATGTCACTGTATCTTTATGTTGTTCAATCTGTCTACATGTCGGTCCATCTGTCTATTGGATGCTCTGTCTACATGCCACTCTATCTGTTTATCATTACTCTATCTTTATATGTTGCTCTGTCTGTGTACATGTTGCTCTATCTGTTTGTAGGATTGCTCTGTCTACATGTCGCTCTATCTATTGTTGATCTATCTTTGTATGTTGCTCTGTCTGTCTACATGTCGCTCAGTCTATTGGATGCTCTGTCTGTCTTCATGTCACTCTGTCTTTATATATTGCTTTATCTGCATACATGTTGTTCTATTTGTTTATTGGATGCTCTGTCTACATGTCGCTCTATCTGTCTATTGTCGCTCTATCTTTATATGTTGCTCTGTCTGTTTACATGTTGCTCTGTCTGTCTAGTGGATGATCTGTCTACATATTGCTCTGTCTATTGGATACTCTGTCTGTCTACATGTCACTCTATCTTTATATGTTGCTCTGTCTGTCTACATGTTTCTCTATCTGTCTAATTTATTCTACTTCATTCTATTATAATTTATTAAATTCAAATTTATTTTTTGTAATTCCACATCCTGGTTGAAGCCTTAATTCCAATTCAGAAATAAATACATTTTAATTCTAAAGGGATTGTCAGTTCAGCTTTGAATGGCACACAACTGTTACCCTGTTATTTTTGGTAAACTATGTGCTTTAAAAGCCAGAAGCACAGATACAAATGGCTGTCAGACACACTGTAGCAATAAAATGTATAGTATTAAAAAAAATTCACATTCTTGTGGATGGATTGGGAAAAAAGTGGCAAGTCCACATTAAATGCTAATGGCCTCATTCACCGTTGAAAAAATAACTGTGCTAGCACCTCTTCCCCATGTTTGAGGAGAACTCTGGCACCTCGCCTGTCACAGGAAGACAAATAGACTCTCAGTACAGGAACAACATATCAGCCATCACACAGTCATCTGACAGTGCTAGGTCACTAAGTGAACAGAAAGAGCTGCGCTAAAGTGGGCAGCTGCCTCTTGCAGCATCCGAGCCAACTGTTTGGAACAGGTTTTTGCCCAGACCGGTGGACATTCAGCAAATCTGTTAACCACATGGGCTCATTACAGCAAGAATTACAGGCTCAGCCAGACAGGAGGCCTCCCGCACATAACAGCACAGCAAAGGTTAAAGTGATGTGTATATAAATGCATGCAAATACACAGACACACACAAACACACACAGAGATTCAGCATTTTTAAGATAGTACAAAGCACTTGCAGTCAGAACACGAGAGCAGGATTGTGTAGGCGTGTACTTGTAAGTTTTATGACTCACTGGGGCAAATGATACTGTAATCTCCAATCTCCAGTCTCCAGTTTTGTACATTTTGCTCGTATAAATCCTGTAGTCTATTTATAACGTATAGCGCTGTGTTTCCTGTCACATGTGTTAGTACTGGCCTGTGTATTTTATTGGGAGACCCTAGTAGGACTTTCTTACAGTTCTTGCAGTAAGCGTCAGAGGTTTAATTATTATAATAATACCATTCGCTTTTATTTTTAATTGCCAGTTTTCTGTTTAATTCTGATTACATTTTTAGTAATGGTACTTCAGCTTAAACTTATTTTCAGTCAGTTGACATTTTATGTATATAGTGCATGTATATAAAGCAATGTTTAAAAAATGAGCTCGCTCTTTGCTTATAAGGTTTATTTTGTGTATTTATGACTCATAGTTCCACCAGGAGAGTTTTTGATGTATGAGGCTTCAGGGTGCATCTGGGCCCCAAAATGTCAAAACAACAGCACTGAAATGTGCACATGCAAGGCTGTGGTTCAATTGTATTTTTATCTTGAGTTATTTTCTTCTGTGCTTTATTTTTTACACAGTCAGGTGATGCATCAGTGCATTTGCATTTGCTTGTAAAACATCAGAAGTGTCTGGAGATTTGTGCTGTCTCAAAGGAACACAGCACCTAAGTATCCTCCTAATCCCTCCGAGATATACAACTAATTACCCTCATTACATGCAAATAAGCCTGACTGGCAAAACTCAGAACCTATTCAGATGTGAGGATGCAACCATTTTAATTGTGCACTTATGGCTGCATTGTGACGTGAAAATACTGACCGTCCTGTGAGGTCGAAAGGTCTTTGTATGTGATGCAATATCCCATAATCCTTTTCACCTGAGCAAGTTACTCTCCACCTGAGCTAATTAGACATACCAGGTGCTGTGCTAGATGCTAGACAGGAATAACATAATCACATCTGAGCAAAGGCTTCTGTGCTATATATAGGATTCTCTACAACAGTGTCTGCTTGACAGTTTTTGTCTGTCAGACACAACGGAACGTTGCATCAGATTTCCTACAAAATTTTTAATCCGCTGCAGTTTCCGTCTGTTTACTCGTACTGTATTTTAAGGCGGGTGGGTTCTGTTATGAAATATCTTCAGCAGGAGCATAAGTGGCATGATAGCTCCTTTTCAAGAGCGCCTTAGCATAAGCCAACCTGATTCTCTGACTTAATGTGCAAAGCAGAACTAAAGCAGTCGCAACATGATCGGGCAGTGAGATACCTGGCGTTTATGTTGACACTTAACCAGTGGAGATTAAGTAAGTTTGTGAGCCTGACTATGTAATAAAGCATTATGGTTTGCAAACTAAATGGGGCACCTTAAAATTGAAGCGGAAACCTCATAAAATATTAAAATAGCTCTGAGGGGAGGAGGTGGAGGACAGCTGCTCTTGCTTTCCTCTTTCTGGCTTATTTTGTCTTTCATGAGGGGACAAAAGTGTTTTTTTAAATGGTGTGTGAATATAATCTCATCAGGATATGACTGAGCTCAACATAGCTTCCTCATTTGTAGCTGTGCCGCAGGCCTACATGTTTAAAGAATGTAAAAATTGGGTTATTTTTCAACTCTTGGATGTTGACAGCATCCGCACACAGAAACAGAGAGGGGGAAAATCCCTTTAAGACATTATTTCTGTCCTAGGATTGGAAAAATGGGCCAACCGTGTGTCTTGATGAGTGGCCCAATCCAAGCAGGCACGGAACCTGTTATGGAGAGTGCTAAATAATTAGCCTATCATAATGAGGGCTTTAAGTACCAGGGGCCAGAAAAGATAAATGAGGCCTTTTTGTATTCCAGATCATTTAAAAGAGTGGATAGCCATTATTGCGCCCTATAGTGAATATCTTTGAAAGCGAGTTTTCTTTTTCCATCTGCCTTTTTGCAATTATTATTTTTTGTGGACCTGACTTGTCTCTTCTGTTCCTGAAGCCTGAATTTATATTAAAATTTAACTTTAAATAGGCCAACAAAATCAATCACAGCAGGATATGTTTCGGAGCAAATTTCTGTATAAGAATACGCCTGACCTCTCTCATAAAACATGGGTGCAGTAAAACACTGTGATTTCTACTTCTTTAATTTCCTTTTCTTTTTTTGGCCTGCCTCTCAAATGTTGCATTAAGAAGTACTCTAAATCTCATGAATTTAAAAGACGGAATTGACCCAGCAGAGTCATGTATAACCATTCCTCATTATTTTTCAGATGGAAATGTTCCGCCCATATCTCGTCCAATCTGTGGAGATACGCTACATAATATATCATAATATTATAGTTTTCTGCAGGTCTCATCTTCTTGTTGGGTGTTAATGTGCTTGATGGGTGCTAATGAATTTCCATGAAGCCATGAAGATATCATTGCAGTTTTTAAGTTTTAATGGAATAGTTCATTAGAAAATTCAAATTCTGTTATAATTTGTCCACTTTCATGTCATTTAAACTTTTCAGCAGAAGTTAAGAAATGTAGAATGGTTGCTTTTTTCCAGTAAAGTTATGGAATAGAGGACTGGATCTTTCAAGCTCTAAAAAGGATCCCAACGCATTAGTAGAATCAGAATCAGATTAGCTTTATTCGCCAGGTGTGCGCAAACACACAAGGAATTTGTTGAGTTTTTTTTTTTTAAGGTGCTCCTGGTACATACATGCATGCATACATGCATACATATATACATATCTGACATGAGAACAGAGAAAACATAAAAAAAAAAGGTTTAAAATAAATAAAGTTGTACATGTGCCTTATGATAATATTGGATAAAAAACATTTTTTTTTTTTTTAATTTAATATTTATGTAGATATTCATTATTAAGCATATTTACACTTGAACAAATCATTCAGACTGATTTTGTGAATCAGATCAACTGATTCCTTTCATGAATGTGTCAAGGAGCGAGGGTTGCGAGATCCTCATTCAGTGCTATTGTATAGCTTCAGAAGACTTTGAATAATGAGTAATATGAACTACTTTTATAATTATCTTACAGCATTGGAATGTTAAAGGACTAGCTCACTTCCAAAATAAAAAATTCCTTATAATTTACTTACTTCCATGTCATCCAAGGTGTTTGTGTCTTTCTTTCTTCAGTCGAAAAGAAATTAAGGTTTTTGAGGAAAACATTCTGGGATTTTTCTCCTTATAATGAACTTTAGTGTTGGCCAACAGGTTGAAGGTCCAAATTGCAATTTCAATGCAGATTCAAAGGACTTTATACAATCCCAGCTGAGAAATAAGGGTCTTATCTAGTGAAATGATCTGTATTTTTACTAAAAAAATACACATTTATATACTTTTTAACCACAAATGTTCGCCTTTCACTAGCTTGACTTCACGCATCACGTTGGAAAGGTCACGTGCATGATCGGCATATTATATCTTCGTCTGTATACTTCAATGAGTTCAAAAACTCCATCTCATTTTCTCCTCCGACTTCAAAATTGTCCAGCATTGTTGTTTTACATTTTTTACAAGTTTCCTTGCATGTTCTCTTTGTATACACTGGGTCGGCACTTTAGTTTCCGTCACGTGTGCGTAATTATATAATGTGTGAGGTCGAGCTAGTGCGAGATGAGCATTTGTGGTTAAAAAATATATAGTTTTATTTTTTTTTTATTAGAAAATGACTGATCTTTTCATTAGATAAGACTTTTATTCCACAGCTGGGATTGTGCAGAGCCCTTTGAAGCTGCATTAAACCTGCAATTTAGACCTTCAAACCACTGATCCACGTTGAAATCCACTATATGGAGAAACATCCTGGAATGTTTTTTCTTAGGGAACTTCATTTCTTTTTGATCGAAGAAAGATCTTGGGGGAAGTAAATTATCAGAAAACTTTTATTCTGAAAGTGAATTAATCCTTTAAAGGCCTCAGCCTTCATCTATTTTAGTTGCGTTGAAATGCGCCTATATGTTTTTCAAAAAAACAACCAAAAAATTTAACTAAAGTAATGAAACTTTTATGAAACTGAAGGTAATGTGGGCTTGAAAAAACATGGGTGAGTATATAATGACAGCTTTCCGTTTTTTGTGGTCAGACATTCTTGCATTTAAAAAAGTTTAGCAATATGCATCTTTTTTAGGTCTTAACTACGTGAAAGAACTTCATAATATTGGCACCATGGCAACAAGTACAGTTCAAATCTATCACGTCTATAGACATATAGACATTCTGCTGCTACAACCGCTCTAATTACAAGTATGATGGTAGTGATTTTCCCATGATAAACCCCTCTCATTTTAATATTGAGAATGAACTTAATGATGCATGTAGCAGATGGTCTGGTTTTCAAGTTCTCTCCCTCTCCCCTCTACTCATACTACGCAAATTTACGCACATGCTCTCAGTGAAAATGACTTTACAAATCCAGAAAAAAAAACTCACCATATGGCTGTCCAACCACACCTGCTTAGAAATGTAGTGCGCAAGTTGAAGGAGACAGGGAATTTTGTTCTTAGGAGTCCTGTAAAGGCCTAATTATGGATAAACGTGTGTATAGATGCACGTTTTTGATGATTCAGTGCCTCAGCTCAGTGATCTTGGCATGAGCGCTTCCGGAAATGTTATTAAAAATCACCAGCATGGTCCAAATGGCAAAAGGCAAGGAGCAGTGCTTTCGATGACGCCGTTTTCAGTTAGTGTGTGTCTCAGCAGCGGTACACGGCCTTTCTAATGAGCGTCTGACTTGGAGATGAGTGGAGCCCTCAAACCTGATTAGTTTCACTCAGCAGCTCAAATAATGCAATCGCTCGTGCAAGATTACCCCCTCGCTGCCTTGGATATCTAATCTCAGTGTCATGTCACATGCCCATTGAAAGGTTTATGATGCACCCTACCATCCGCCGATGACAATAATTCATCATACCTTGTCCTAATGCTGTATTCATGAGACCAATGACATATGGAAATCTAGCGCATGTGCATATGTGGACCGGTCCCCCTTTTAACACCCGATTTAGAGGTTATTTGCCGCCCTGCACAGCGCTTCTATCTCTCGGGCTTGCAGTTTCCCTGGTGATCTCCTACAAGGACATCTTTTGTGCTGTACCACATCAGATGTGCGTCCCTGAGGTTTCATGCCGACAAAGGTCTCCTCAATACTGCCTTTGTGCTGTGGCATGTAGAGCGTCGCTGGCATATGTGCTGTGAACACTGCTGCAGTGTGTTGGAGCCCCAAGAGCCAGAACTTGCATTACAGAGACTACAGGGACATTTTGGTTCCTGTGGTTGGCAACAACACCTGGGCCTCAAAAATAAGATGTTTAATGGCGCCTTTTACAGGATTAGTTTATGTGTTATGTGTGTGCGAGTCTGTTTGTTGGTTGGACCACATGTCTCTAATTGTGTGGACAGAAGTTTTCATATATAAATTAGCACCTAAGTGTTTGTATATACTCAAAGTCACTAGTCAAAAGCCAACACTAAAGACACTAAAACAAACAGACACTAAAAATCGAATCTGCTAATTGTTGGTTGTCCCAAAGATAGCCAAACATATAAAATCTGAGATTAATTAGAAATGATCCACAACAAAATGGATGATATTGTATGAGAGACAGACATAATCCACAAACTGGCAAACATTGATTGAAAATATACACTGTGGGTAGCTGGAAACAGAAACCAGAAGATCCGGGCTGATGCTGAGGAAAAAAAAAAAAAAAAACACAGAGAGGATGACACAAGGACAACTAGTGATTGAAAACCAAAGATGGAGAGACAACGGGAGACAGGTAGTTTATAGATAAATTCAAGCCTAAAATATTCATACCAAAAGCCAAAAAAATTCAATTTTGATATAATGGAGACTTTATCTTGTGCAACGATTGGTGATAACAAACATACCTCTATTACCTCTTTCTTTTTTTCTTTTTTTTTTTTGTAGAAAATAACCAATTGTTTAGCTAGATAAGACCCTCGGCTGAGATTGAGAGCCCTTTGAATCCGCTATTAAACTGCATTTTGGAAGTTCAAACTCGCAGGCAAACTACAGAAGTCCACTATATGGAGAACATTCTTCAAATGTTTTCCTCAAAAAACAAAATTTCCTTACAACTGAAAAAAGAAAGACATGAACATCTTGGATGTCAAGGTGGGTTAGTAAATTATCTGTAAATTTTTGTTCTGGAAGTGAACTTCTCCTTTAAACACACATCTTAAAATATTTGTAACAGCACTAAAATCATGACCAGTTTATAAAAAGATTATACAAAGTTTAGGTTTAAGTTTATAAAAAGACTTAGTTTAGGTATTTAAATGAATGGAACAACACAAAGATCATTTAGCTTCAGTTCTTTGAGTTTTATATATATATATATATATTTTTTAATATTAGTGTGCTTTGTAAACCAATGAACTGACATAATATGAAGGAAGTGTATGCTCTTCATTATTTTATTTGTTTATGTGTTTGCTTTTGTTTAACAAATAGATCAACTATAAATGTTATAAATAAGGTTTATAGCAGGCGTAAACAGTGATTGACAACTATTAATCTGAAGAGCGGGGTTGGGTGGGGTTGCTATAAACCATTAATGCTCATTTGACTGGAGAGAATACAACCCCGCGCCTCTTTTGCCAATGACTGTGTCACACCCCCCACCAAACACAACACACTACACCACACCCAGCATTTAGGGCGCTATAGTGCCCCCCCTGCACCCAGCCACCATAGCCCTGCAGGGGGGCCCTAGAATTTACTTCCAGTCCCTAGCGCTTGCTCATAAGTGGAGAGAAAATATTCACATCTGCAGCAAGAGTCATTCAGAAGGTTCAACTGAAGATTCCAAACATTCTATTTATGTTAATGACTCTGTCACTGTGACATCATACTGCGCATTTGAATCTGGCAGTGTGTTCTGCCAGTACTATAGCATATGTGACCCTGGACCACAAAACCAGCCATAAGAGTCAATTTTTGTGTAATTGAGATGTATTTGAGATACAACTATTTCTGGAATCTGTGGGTGCAAAAAAATCTAAATACTGAAAAAACTGCATCCAAATTAAGTTCTTAGCAATGCATATTACTAAATTAAGTTTTGATATATATACGGTAGGAAATTTACAAAACATCTTGGAAAAAAATGGTCCTGTTACCACTTTACAGTGATGCCTAATCTGTAGGGGTGTAACAATACATGTATTCGTACCGAACCGTCACAGTACGGGCATCTCGGTTCGGTGCATGAGGCCTCACAACAATACAGGCAATTCACCCTCAAACCAGAAGAGGGCGCCCACAGTAATGCAACTCTGTTTGATAACCGCCGGCAGAAGAACAGCGAATGCCAAGATTTGCGCACTTGAAAACAAAGCCCACTAGACAGTGACCATGTACTGATTCTGAACACGTCTCTCACTGACAAAGGAGTATAACGTTACTTTAAAGGCTTGCGCACTCAACTGTCTGCGAAATGGAGCTTTGTGCTCTTGTATCCTACCTCTCTC
>JAHKKF010528803.1:4278-23170 GCA_019740295.1 Labeo calbasu
TCAAAATAAAGTGTTACCTGGCCTTTACCTTGATTAGTTGCTGGTGAAGCTTCCATTTTTGTTCTGGAAATCAGATGTTGCCTTAAACAGCAGAGGAGGGCGACAATCTTTTTAGTCTTCTCAGTTCTTCTCATTCTAAGGGTTCATTACACACAGATGTCTCCATTGCAGAGGCTGCATACATTCAGATATAAGAGCGCCTTGTTCAGGATCAAAAAAATTCTAATTGCTGGCCCTTGTCCCTGGCTCAGGTTGGGTTAAATGATGCGGATCTGCTGTGTAATGTTTGTAATATTCTCAGTGAACTTATTCTTTTGGCCATCATTGTTTTAAGTAAAGAACCAAATGATGCTTAGAGATGCCAGCTTGGACACTTTCAAAGGAAGTCCTACATGCATGAAAACACTAGACATTTCTTTTCAGTCTAGTCATGCTCCAGCACTCCCCATTCCAGCAGCTGTACAAGGTGGCAAGAGGGAAATGTGACCTACTTCAACTGTACCAATGCCAGCCTGTAATGGTTTTACTCTGTAAACATTTGAAACTCTTTACCACTCCATATGTTTTCCCACATACTCTGGTTGTCATGTTTCCTTGATTAGTGGGAAGGTGTTGGAGAAAACGTAATACCATGGCTTCAGAGCACCATATGTTTTGATTTCACTCCTATTTATTTCTGATCAGTGACATGGATCAATTTAAATTTTATGGAAGATCAAGTTTTGTGGTAAATTTCTACCAGCATTTTAAATGCTTTATCCTGTGAACTGGTGCAAGCTGACATCATATAATATTGCCTTTAGTTATGTTACCCCGAGTCCAAACACAGTACGGTATTATTTGCGTTTCAGCGTTTAAGAGTGAATGTGTTTACTTTAAGTCAGTTTTCTAAATTTGCTGTTTTATAGTTCATTTCTTTGACATTTTTGTTGAATTAGCAGCAACTTCCCAGTTAAGTCGGTCATGTAGCTTGTAGCTCTCTCTTGCATTGTAAACAACCTGTTGAATTAAATAATTCAGACAAAAGAGAATGGCTAGGTTAGAACCACATTTTAACACCCTGCTTGATTAGCTGTTTGCACAAAACCACCTGTGACCCTAAAGCCTATTTAAATGAGCTAAGATATAAATTGGTAACACACGAACAACCTCATAAAAATGATTTTACAAGGCTGCAAAGATACAGGCGTGTAGATGGATTATTCAGCCAGTGAATGTTCAGCTGCTGAGAAGGGAGGGGTAACGGTCCGGAAGAGAATGAGACAGACCGACATAGAGAGAGAAAAAGAGATGGGTAGAAGCTGCTACACCAGAGTTAATATGAACTCAGGAAATTACAGACCCATAGGGAAAATCTGAAAGCGTTTCATTTGGCTTGTGAAACATATAAGGGTACATTTCACAACCCATACGCAAAGTTTACTAGTTAATATAATATATATATATATATATATATATATATATATACATATATAGAGGAGAGCAGGGCAAGTTGCCACAAAAGCTATACCTCAGTAACCATATTGTAAGGTTTTATGTGTTCAAAGCACTCCTAAAAATAAAGAAATAATATTTTTTTTTAGTGAATTATGTCCTCCGAACTAAATGACGGGTATCATTACATTTCTGCTTTAGCCTTCCAGTAAACAAGTGAGCACAATCTGCATACATGAGTCAACTACATAAAGAAAGTATTAACCAAAAAATTGGACTGCATCGTCAAGTGTTTTTCTTCAGTAATTAGCACATTATTTCTTCTGTCAAAAAACTGTGGAAATGTTTAATAGCTCTTTAGTAGTCAAGACTTGAATTGATAGTAAGAAAGTGTGACAAACAGTGTGTGGGTTCCAGGGACTGGTGGCATTTCAGTAGACGTGAGGGAGCCATACCTTCTTGTGTATTTTGTTGAAACATTCTTTCCACCTGTGCTAATGCATTCCCTATTGCTATAGCCAGAGCAAACCATCATTTGTTCACTTTATTTGTTTATAGAATTGTTTAATATTGACCAATTGACTGAAGAGAGTTTAACATGTCTCTGTGGCTGATGAAACCTGTTTTTGAAGCATTAATCTACTAAGTGACTAGAAAACAACTGTTCTGTCCATTGGCTGCTCCTAGAGGTCACATCTCTGTGCCAGCCCCATCTGCCGAAAGTACTTAAAAGACTTCAATGTTCAATCCCTGGAACAGATCTCTGTGGATTTCATTATCTGGGCAAGAAACTGCTGAAATTTTCCAGTCTTGCTCAAAACTAGAGGACTACCATGAACCAAGATTGCATGATGATAAAGTACCCCATTTGGCTGTACATTTGAATAGCATAAATGCTGGACTGTGTGAAATCTGAAAAAAAAAAAACAGGAGAGAAAGCAAAAGGAATCAAGAGGAACCCAGATTATCATGCATATGTTCCAGAACACAACCATATAAATTATTAGCATGGAGACTTTTCAGATTTTAGATTATGACCCTAACAGTGCCTTGAAAAAGTGATACCTTTTTTTAAACACATGTGGGTGCATTACTGGGACATTATACTGAGAGGATTGATGGGTGAAAATGGGTGATTAATAAACAAATAACAATAACAACATGACCATTTCCATTTTACATGCTGCACAATGGTGGATTTTAAGGAAAGGAAAGGAAAGGAAAGGAAAGGAAAGGATGTGATGTGTGGCCAAGTATGGTGTCCCATACTCTGAATTTTATTCATCCAAGTGCACACACACAGCAGTGAGAAGTGAATAAACAAACACACGCACGCACGCACGCACACACACACACCAGTGGGGAGTGGGGTCATTCACTCCCACCACCTACAATACCTGCCAGTAACAAGACTCAAACCAGTGACCTTTGGTTTACAAGTCCGACTCTCTAACCATTAGGCCATGACTTCCCCAAATAAATAGCTTGGAAAAGGCTTTATGTCAATGTGTACTCATTTTTTTCCACATATGCATAGACAAATTTCTGTTAAATTATATTGCCTTGTATCTATTGGCACTGGTGAAACAGCATTCTAAAATCTGTGTACTCAAACTGAAAAAAGAAAAAAAAAACAAGAAATTGAAAATGTCCCTTTGCATAGCACTGCAGAAACTCATCCATGATTACCGTTCTAACACATGATAAAAATTAATATGGTGAAAAGCTGTAAATCTGGCAGACTTTATCACATATACGTCATTTCAACACACAATAATTAGGTAATTCACCTACCATTAAATATGGCACCGACCATCCCTGAGGGACAATGACCGAGTGCTCACACACTGTATCTCATCAATATTTGTAGCTTACCTCAAAGACTTTTTGAGGTGTTTTCTTACATTTGCAATTTTCTAAAACCTAATTGCATAATTGTATAATTTCCTTAAATCACAGAGATAACATGTAATGACAGACTGTAATAAAGTACTGTTTTGTAAAATGTTGGCTGTTCAAGTCATTCCTAACAATAACTGGATTTCCATTTGATTCCATTCATCCAACTATTGTAATGCACATTTTGAAAGTGTGTATAGAAATGGAAATGCTAATAAACTGAATTCACATTTTTTTACACACTTAGCAGAGGTGGATTTTTTGGAGATCTATACTGGTTTGAAAAGCACATTAACGTGATGTAAACAGTTTATTGCGCATAAATGAAAAGCTTGGCCTCTCAAAAAGCCCTGACTGTAACAGAGTGACAGACACATGAAGTGGGTCGATCCATGTGCAAAACTTTTATTGACAATTGTCAAAACAGCAGGCAGGGTCAAACATCAGCAAACAGGTATATTAGAGCAAGACACAAGAGTAATCCGAATGTAATCCAAGGGACGAGGCAAAAGGGTATTCCTATAAAAGTGCGAGAGATCCAGGGCAGGCAGCAAACAGACTAGACAAGATTACTAGGCGAGAATACAAAACTCAGAAAACCAGACAAAACACAGGAAAACTAGGAAATGGCTCCATAATGATTGCTAACACAAGGAGAGTGCTAAATGCAACATACAATACTTGGCAATAGCAAGAGGAAGTCCAAGGCCTATATAGTGTGCTTGATTGGTTACAGCAGTGTGTGTCATCAGCGCAATGAATGATGGGAAGGTAGTCCAGGGTGTGGTGCAACAGTCTGTGTAATGTGAAATGGCAGTAGGATGCACAGGCAACCTCTAATGGCAGGCAGACGGAGCAGGAGCCCTCCAGGACAGAGCAGACGGAGCAAGAGCCCACCAGGGTGGAGCAGACGGAGCAGGAGCCCACCAGGGTGGAGCAGACGGAGCAGGAGCCCACCAGGGTGGAGCAGACGGAGCAGGAGCCCTCCAGGGCGGAGCAGACGGAGCAGAGACCCACGGCAGAGACTGGGACCTGGGGAAAATAGAGACAGAAGAGACAGACAGAGAAACAAGGACAGAGGCCAGAGGGGAATGCAGTGGGCTTATTAGCAGTCTCTGTGAGCACAACAGACAGGGTAGAAAATTCAACATTGGATGTGTTAGTTGAAACTGAATGGACTGGCAGTTCAGTGACAGAGACTGGCAAGACAGACAGTTCATAATCAGACTCCAAGGCCGGTTCAGAGCAGGGGAAATGTTCATAAGCGGCCTCCTTAGCCGTGACAGGACAGGCAGAGAGTTCAATGACGGCCTTCATAGGGGCAGAACAAGGGATCAGAAGTGGGCGCCACTACCGGGATCAGAACTGAAATTAATGGTTCCACCTCAGGAGGATCTGGAGCAGGTACCGCTGTCTCTGGATGTTCTGCAGCCTCAGCCGCCACCTCTGGCGATCCTACCATGGGCATCGAAGGCTCTGGAGCTTCAGCGGTAGTGATTGCAGTCCAAAGACACCAGAAAGCAATCCCCCATATGGGAAGTGATGCAGACAAGGGTATTACTTCTGGGACAGGAGGGTTGGTGAGCACTGGTTTAGGTATACCAGCAACATGTGAAGACACCAGCGGAGGATCCCTCACACTGGATACCAGACTGGGGTTATGACAAACTGACCATGATTATCTGGGTGCAGCAGATGTGAGGTGGCGTGACGTGACTCAGGACGATCAGACGTGACATGGCGTGACTCAGAGTCAACAAAGAAACAGCTTTGACTTTATTTGACTCGGGAACAACAGCTGTAACTTGACTTGTCACAGGAACAACAGCTGTAACTTGACTTGACACAGGAAGAGCAGCTCTGACTTGACTTGACTCAGGAACAACAGCTGTAACTTGACTTGACACAGGAAGAGCAGCTCTGACTTGACTTGACTCAGTTGACTAAACTTTGTGGCCGTTCCAACCGCGATGTCAAGTTCCTCCTCCGCGACACCCACAGTCAAAGACGAGCCCACACATAGTAAAGCATAGTCCATGAGTAAAGCAAATGATGAACACAGACCCTCGCGTCTGAGCTTAGACCTCAGAGGTTGATTAACGCTGTCACAGAAAATCTCAGTCAACAGAGATTTGGGAGTTCTGGGAGATCTGAATAATTTGCGATGGCCAGAAACTTGCGAACATGTTGCTCCAGTGATCGTGGGCCTTGTTTAAGTCTAAATAATATTTTTGTCGTGTCCATACCCGTACAATGTCCGTGCGAAAAGCTGATGGATCCTTTTGTGGGCAAGTATTCTGTAACGTAGTGACAGATGCATGAAGCGGGCAGATCCATATGCAAAACTTTTAATTGCATGAGACAGGGTCAAAACAGTAGGCAGGGTCGAACATCGGCAAACAAGTATATTAGAGCAAGACACAAGAGTAATCCGCAAGGCAGGTGAGGGTCGATCAGCGGCGAACGTAATCCAAGGGACTAGGCAAAAGGGTTATGCTATAGACGTGCGAGAGACCCAGGGCAGGCAGCGAAACAGACTAAACGAGATAACTAGGCGAGAATACAAAACTCAGAAAACCAGACAAAACACAGGAAGCTAGGAAATGGCTCTGTAATGATTGCTAACAAAAGGAGAGTGCAATACTCGGCAAATAGCAAGAGGAGGTCCAAGTATATATATAGTGTGCTTGATTGGTTACAGCAGTTTGTGTCATCAGCGCAATGAATGATGGGAAAGGTAGTCCAGGCTGTGGTGCAACAGTCTGTGTAATGTGAAATGGCAGTAGGATGCACAGGCGACCTCTGGTGGTAGGCAGACCGGACAGGATTCATGACAGTGAGGAGGCACTCCAGACATTCCACACAGTTCTGACCAGCATCTGGGAAGAGAAAGATATGCCCTCGCAGCTCCGTTACGCCACAATAGTTGCTCTGTATTAGAACAAAGGTCTCTCATTGATCTCTATCGCAGGCAAGATCCTTATGTTTAATAGACTACTGACATCAGTCTATGAACAGAACTTGCCTGAGTGTGGCCACAGTGTGGCTTCCGCCCAGATCACAGCACCATCGATATGATCTTCACTGTGAGACAGGTGCATGAGAAGTGCCTAGAACACAACATGAACCTCTACATAGTCTTTTTTGATCTGACTAAGGCATTCAATACGGTCAACTGAAACGCCCTGTGGGTCGTACTCAGAAAACTTGGCTGCCCAATAAAGTTCACCAAACTGATCCAGCTGTTTCACAATGATATGACAGGAGAAGTCTTGTCAGGTGGGGAACCATCTGATCAATTCTGCATCTCCAATGGTGTGAAGGCTGTGTCTTTGCTCTGGTGCTCTTTAACCTGTTTCTCACCCAAGTGCTGCTACATGCTTTGAGAGACCTAAACCTTGGCATGTACATCAGGTACTGTACTGTTCAACCTCCGCCGCCTGACCGCCAAAACAAAGACACTGGAGAGGCTCTGCACAGAAGCTCTCTTTGCAGACAACTGTGCTTTCATGGTGCATCAAGACAATCATCTACATACCATCATAGACAGATTTTTCATAGCAACAAAGCTGTTTGGCTTAACCTTCACCTCAGTAAAACAGAATTCTATACCAGCCTGCACCAGGGAGAGCAGCAGACCAGCCATGCATTACCATCGATGGCACCCAGCTCTCAAATGTAACCACCTTTAAGTACCTGGGCAGCATAATCTGCATAATCTAAAGTGACGGGTCCCTGGACCAGGAGATCAATACTAGAATCCAAAAGGCCAGTCAAGCTCTTGGGAGACTGCGCTCCAAAGTTCCACAACACAGCGGCATTCGCCTCTCCACCAAGCCTAAAGTGTGTAGAGCAGTGGTCCTCACCTCACTTCTGTATGCCTGCGAAACATGGGGCGCTCTACCGTAGACACATCAAACAGCTGGAGCAGTTCCACCATCGCTCCCTCCGGTAAATCATGAAGACCCACCCAAGAAGTCCTGGACAGAGCCGGCTCAACAAGCATTGAATCTATGATTCTGAAAATGCAGTATGGACCCACAGAGGATGCCAAAGCAGGTGTTCTTTGGAGAGTTGGCCGGAGGGTCAAGACACCAAGGGCGCCCAATGAAAACATACAAAAGCTAACCTCAAGTCACATTTAAAATGGGCTGACCTGAACCCAAAGCACTTGGAGCTTGCCGCCTCTGACAGAGCCAGTTGGCGCGCGCAAACAAATAAAGCAGCCACCGCATTTGAAGAGGACTGTCACCATCATCTTGTAGCTGCAAAAGAACGCAGACACAGAGCTGCCACTACCCCAACTACTGGTGAACCTTGCCCCCTATGCAACCACCTCTGTGCTTCTGCCTTTGGGCTTCGAAGCTACATGAGGATCCACAGATGACTACACAAAAACTTGATCGTCATTCTCGACTTCCAAGAGACTACCAAGAATTATTGGCTAAGAACTTGTTTACACCTGCATTAGAAATCATTGGTGACTAAGCAAGATGACTTATACTTTTTGTCGAGAAAAGGGGTTTTAACGCAAATAAATTTGGTGTCACATGATAGAATTAGCCTATAGGCAGCGTCGGTGTTCGTGGTGTTGCTCACATTAAAGGACCTTTTCTCTGTAGTTCAAAAATGCATTGAATCATATTCATATTATTAAATTGTATCTAGAATTATTTTATTCCTATTGGTAAATTTTAAGAAAAAGTCAGTTACCTCTTAAACATAGCCTGTTTTTTTGTTTGGTTTTGTTTTTTTTTTCTTGAAAACATCTTAATTTGATGTTAAAATGTTAAGAAGTTAAAATGTATCAATTTTGATCTGAAGATGAAAAGGTCAATTTGTATTCTGTACACTATAAGAAAGTGGTTTCAACTCAAAGTGGTTGTACTGCCTTAAAATGTTACGTTTCGTCAACTAAAAATGTGAAGTAAGTGACAACAGTATAGGCTATTTCAAGTTAAATCTGGGAAAGTTATTCTAATGCAAATATTTTAAGTTGTGCCAGCTGCTTTTTTTTTTTTTTGCAGTGAATACATTCTGAATAGAAAGTTGTTTCTCACATTTTAAAAATAATAGGCCTATACCAAGCTTTTTAATCAGTCTGTTTTCTGTTAGTGATAGGTTACTCACAGTAAGAATTTTGACCGGTTAAAGTTTAAAAAGTCATTTTAGTATTTTTAAGTGCTTTTCAAAATATTTAAAAATGTTTGCTACATGGTTAAAAAATAGTCTGTATACACATATAAAACAAAATTATGTTTCTGAGACAGAGAAAGAGAGAGAGAAGTTGCATTTTATTATTACATTCAGAAATATACCAGTAAATAAAGTGAAATGTTTACAAACATTATAAACACTATAAACATAACTAGGCTATAGCCTATGCTATTTTAGTTCCCCTCACTCCACAACAAATCTAAACAATTTTTTTTTTATTTAAATTTAATGATAGAATAGAACTCAGAACAGAAAAAGAATAAAAATATATAAAGCTAAAGCTAAAACAAAAACAAATTAATTTAAAGCAAAACTGAAATGAAAACCAATGTTGGGCTCACAAACCCAAGTCATTTGGCACAAATCCAAATGTTTCCATATTTGTGATATATTTGGATGCCAGAGTATAATTTATTATGTAGGTTAAACTGAGTTTTGTACTTTGTGTTCCAATTCACGTGTACTTGGGATAATATACGTGCCCCCCCAGCCATTCGTAGAGGTATCCGTGTAAACCACAACATGCCTGGAGACCGGTTCTAGGGACACTCCTGCCCAGAGAAAACAAGGTCTGACCAGGGGGTGAAGGTTTGGTGGCAGGCCAGTGTAACTTGGCCCCAGTGAGTGCTATGCTCACACGCCCACCTCGGGACTCGGCCATGGATCCAGTGTTGAAGCGGTCTCATATGAAGAACCCCCTATCGGTGTGACTGCCACTGCAGCTGCCATATGCCCCATGAGCCTCTGAAACTGTTTCAGTGGAACCTGCACCCTGCTCTTGAACATAATCAAGCAGTTCAACATCAACATTCCTCCCTGAGGTGTGCTGTCTGTTTGACCGAATCCAACTCCATACCAAGAAAAAAGATCCTCAGCGTTAGGGAGAGTTTGCTCTTTTCCCAGTTGACCCGAAGGCCCAACTGGGTGAGTACCAAATCCCTGTATTTAAAGAGTGTTTTGTTCCTGGGTTCTTCGTCCAGTATTCCTGCCTGCCCTGTATTCCCTTTGGTTTTGTTTATTAAAGTCTGTTTTGTTTAAGTTTACTCCTGTGTCTCCTCATCTCCTAGTTCCCCGCCTTTGCAAGTGTAACAGAACACCGGACCAGAACAAGATGACAGAGGCTGAGGACAGGCTGTGGTGTTTGTGGTAGGGTGGTCTGAAGTTGGAGAGATACATGGAGGGAATCCCTAAGCTTTCCAACCGGGTGAGCTGGAACGATGCCGCACTTGGTGCGTGTTTCTAGCTGGGGTTGGACGACAATACGATCTGCTGCGATCTCCCCATGTGTGATTTTCCCCTGATTGAGCTGATTAATCTCGTTCTATATTTAAACGGTTCCGATTTTGAAGTCGAAGAAATAAAGGAAAATTCAAAGTCTCCTCATTCACCCTCTCTGGAACACGTCGTGTCTCCCCAGCTCACCCCATGCCAGAAACCCCCACATACTTCACCAATGGCTCCGACCACCTGCCCAACCTACGGTACCCCCAAGTTCTCCGAAGCTCCTCCCTATTCCTCAGCCCATAACAGCCGGCCGATCCACAGTCAAGCCCGCCAGCTGCTTGAAAGTCTGACCCACTCTCAAGCCTACCGGCCGCACAGAAGTCAAGCCCACCAGTCGCTGCACCTTCAAGCCTGCTGACTGCCTTACTCTCCAGCCCAGAGAGGGCTCCTGCTACCACATTCAGTTCAGAGAGGGCTCCCGTTCTCAAGTCCTGCCCGGAGAGGGCTCCTGTTCCCACGTTTAGCCCAGTGAGGGCTCCTGTTCCCAAGTCCTGCCCAGAGAGGACTCCTCTTCCGAAATCAAGCCCAGAGAAAGACTATGGTCCCAAGTTAAGCCCAGAGGGGGGTCCTTTTCCCACGTTCCAGCCCAAAGAGGGCTCTCCTGTTCCCACATCTAGTCCTGAGAGGGTTCCCGTTCCCAAGTCCTGCAAGGAGAGGGCTCCCTTTCCTAAGTCAAACCCAGAAAAAGACTATGTTTTCGAGTTATGCCCAAGGAGGACTACTGATCCCAGGTCAAGGTGAGATAGAGACTCTGTTCCCACTTCCAGCCCAGAGAGGGCTCCCGTTCCCAAGTCCTGCCTGGAGAAGGCTCCTGATCCCAAAGCCAGACCAGTGAAGGCTCCTATTCCCAAGTCCAGCCCAGAGAGGGCTCCTGCTCCTATGTCCTACTCAGAAAGGTTTCCTGTCCCCACGTCCAGCCTGGAGAGGGCTCCTGTTCCCAAGTCAAGCCCAGAGAGAGACTCTGTTCCCAGGTGAAGCCCAGAGAGTGCTCCTGTTCCTACATCCAGCCGAGAGAGGGCTCCTGTTCCTACATCCAGCCGAGAGAGGGCTCCTGTTCCCAAATCCAGCCCAGAGAGGGTTCCTGTTCCCAAATCCAGCCCAGAGAGGGTTCCTGTTCCCATGTCCGCCCCAGAGAGCATTCCTGTTCCCAAGTCCGGCCCAGAGTGAGCTCCTGTTTCCAAATCTTGCCCAGAGAGGGCTCCAGTTCCCAAGTCCGACCCAGAGAGGGCTCCTGTTCCTACATCCGGCCCAGAGAGGGCTCCTGTTCTCAAGACCGGCCCAGAGAGGGCCACTGTTTTTATGTCCGGCCCAGGGAGGGCCACAGTTCCCAAGTCAAGCCCAGGGAGGGCCACAGTTCCCGAGTTAAGCCCAGGGAGGGCTAGTGTTGCCACGTCTGGCCCAGGGAGGGCCTCAGTTCCTAAATCAAGTCCAGAGAGGGCTGTTGATCCCACGCCTGGCCCAGGGAGGGCCTCAGTTCCTGAATCAAGCCCAGGGAAGGCTATTGTTCCCACTTCTGGCCCACAGAGGGCCTCAGAGCCCCAGCCAAGCCCAGGGAGAGTTGTTCCCACATCTGACCCAGGAAGGGTCTCAGATCCCGAGTCCAGTTTATACAAAGTGGACAATTTACCTGACTTCCTGAACTCCAGTGATTATTCTTCAGTGTGTCTTCCTTTCCTTCGTGTCTCCAGTGATCTCTGTCTATAAACCTGTGGAAAAGAATTACCTTCATACTACAGCCTGATTGCTAGTTTGCTCAGTGCTGTAAATAAACAGTCCATTAACTCCATCATTCTGCCTACATTCTGTAACATTTACTTTTCAGATTAATCCCTTTACAGAGATTCTGCTTCATCTGTCAGTGGTTATTCAATTATTCTACTAAATTGCCAAAAAAAAATAATAGTGTTATAGTGTAACAATAATAATAATAGGCGTATTGTCCCTAAAATGACTTTTGCTTTGTCTTGTTAGCTCTTACTGCTGGGATCGCTAAGACTCTGCTGCTATTATTGGGATTTCATGTTTCAGTGACTTGGAGACTTACCTTCTGTGTAAAAGTCATCATGTTCTGATTTTCAGCAAAAAATAGAAAACATCTCAAACAAGATGGATCAGCTCATGGGGGAAGTATGTTTTTTACTGTTTTTCATAAACCAGTGAAAGTGCTCATATGTTTTGTTTGCTTTATTTGGATTTTCATTACTCTTTGTATTGTTTGAGAAATTGTTTGGTTATTAAAACAGTACCACAATGAGCATTGTGCTGCTTCTACCAGCCTTTGATATTGAACACCAGCCACAAATGTTAATTTATCAGCTTAAGATGCTGTTCTGCTGAAAGGGCTCAGTTGAACGTAAAGTTCTCCAAGACAAAGACATGACAAATGAAGCATGAATTTTTGCATTCTGACATTACTCTGTGAGCAATTTGGATGTTTGTTCCATTCTAACAGTTTGCAAAACACTCGTTTTTTTTTTTTTTTTTTCTCACTAAGCTATCCTTAATTGCATCCCTGCACCATGCCAGGAATGACAGAACTGAATCATTTATCTATCAGATAATGTGGATTAGCTCATCAATACATGGTAGAAAACAGGCCTCAAACAGCTAATAGAGTGCTATTGCAGAGTCTGAGGCTGATAGGTTTTATTTTGCACTTTTTCTACATGTTATCATGTTTTCTTTTGATTGTACTGGCAAAAGCAATTCATTCTGACGTGGTGTTGATGGAATCATCATCCCCCCTCATGACTCCATCAGCATTTTCTTCATTTCCCTTCACTCAAAAAAAAAAAAGTTCCAGACAGGACACATAAGAAAAATGTCCATCAGAGAGTTAAGAGATGTATTTGTCAACATACTTGTCAAATAGATACCATATCTATTATTTTATTTTAACGTTATGATACATGCATATGAAATTGAATGACTGGCTCATATCAGAAATACCCAAGATTAGCTACACATGAATCAGTGTGACATTTTTTAAGTTGATTAATTGTGTTTGATGGAGCCTGGAGCTCCATGATAAAACAGGATTTCAGGTGTTTTATGTAGGGTCTTATTACAAACCACCATTGTATATTCCATGCCAGATTATCAGCTCATCAAGCATCTCTGAGTTACTTGGCAGATGTTATTTTCATATTCTGCAATATACCGCACAACAGCTAGAACACAATGAACCTTATTGGATTTGCCTTTAGCTTCAAACCATCTATGACAGGTCATAATTCAATTGATGTTCAAAAAGAGCTGCTCAGACATGGAAACTGAAGAATTAATATCTGTCCTGACCCCCCTTCCACCTATTTCACATAATAACTAACATGAATCAGTAAGTAGAGTTATAGATTTCATAAACAGAGATCTCGTGTGACGAGAACAGCCTGCACTAGCTTCTTATCAGTATGCAGGTTTTGTCCGTTGACAGCTCATGTCGGCCCAGTAAGTCTCTCCACATCCCTGACATAAACAGAGGACTGTCAGCATTTGCTCTGTAAAACATAATTGATTTGGAGAGAGGCAAAGAGTGCATGCTGACATCTTGACCTCAGCTTTGATGTGAGCATGAATTCTATACCTGGGCTCAATGTCCAGACGCTTGTATCAGCCACGTGGCCAGACTTCTGCTGCTGATAACCCTGGCTTTTGTGTAGTTGACATAATTCTCTTGGCCGGACACTACACGGTCAATGCCTTCTCTCTTACTCATACTGTTATCATGCAAGTGCAGCGGCTGTTTTCTGTCTGGCCAAGTCAGACTTTTGTCTATTCCTGTTTTGCCAAAAGACCTGGGGTGGAAGCATTTGTCTGAAGCACAGGGAGAGAAAGAAATAGGGCAGGAGAAGGGGAAAAAAAAGGTCAATTATTAAAGAGCACTGACCACTAAAACACTACAATCTCACTGGGATAACTCATATATGAAGCCAAAGTATATGTATTTTACTTCTTCATTAGCCCATCTGTAATATGCAGAGTTAAACTTATTCACTTTTGTGTACCTGTCAAGTCACCTTTATTTCTAGAGCACTACACTGCCGCTCAAAAGTTTGGGATCAGTATGATTTTGAATGGTTTTTAAACATGTTTCTTATGCTTATCAAGGCATGATCAAAAATACAGAAAAAACAGTAATATTGCAAAATGTTATTACAATATAAAGTAGTGACGAGGTGGGGTATTAGCCTAACTTTAGCTATGCAACGCAGAGAGACACTTCTGGGATGCTTCAACTAGCCGCGGCATGGCGGGTATAAACACTAGTATTGACTAGAGTGGCCACGACCAGCTCTAGTCGCCTTGTCAGAGCCGCGCCATAGACGTGTGCGGTATAGGGGGTCGAAACACATGTGGAGGTGCAGCTGATATAAACACAAGCATTAACTAGAGCGATCATGATCATCTCTGGTGGATGTGTCGGAGCCGCGCCATAGACGTGTGCAGTGTGTGGTAAGAGATTTATTCATCATACAGTGTCGATAGCTTCACTTACAATGTGAGTATTTTTTAAAATGCATAAACTTGCACTAGACTAGGCTAGGCTAATCAGTGATGATGTTCTTTGCTCGCTTTTTGTAGATGCTTTTTGAATAACTAAGGAAATGTAAGCATTATAATTAGTAACTTACAATGTTTTTATTCAATTGTTGTCATGTTAAATACAAATTAAGTCATATTAAAAACATTGGGCTGCTTTTAGCCTTATGCTGGAGCTGGTTTCGGGCAATGAAACTAAGTATGTAAATAATTAAATAAATTAGCATAATAATATCACATATCGGTGATCTCGCAGACTGACGATAGGACCCAACACTACTGTAGCATATTATTTACTCACCCTCCATGCATCCTAGGTGTATATGACTTCCTTCTTTCAGGCGAATGCAATCGGAGTTATATTAAAAATTATCCTTCGTAAAAGAGCATAATAGGACCCCTTTAAGTGTCACATGAAAATCATTCTAATATGCTGATTTATTATCAATGTTGAAAACAGTTGTGTTGAAAACATTTGGAACCTGTGATACTTTGTCTGGATTCTTTGATCAATAAAAGTTTAAAAAGACCAGCATTTATTTAAAATAGAAAGGTTTTTTTAACAATATACACTACTGTTCAAAAGTCTGGGGTCAGTAAATTTTTATTCTTTATTTTTCTAAAAGAAATTAATACTTTTATTCACCAAGAATGTGTTAAAGTAATAAAAAGTGATAGCATAGATTTTTTTTTGAATAGATGCTGTTCTGTTTAACTTTTTAACAAATCAGATAATCCTGATGTAACGGAATGAAGGAGACCGGGCGGATCCATCTGCAGAGCTTTATTGAACTTAGACAGAGACATGGTCAAACAGGCAGGGTCAGACATCGGCAAAGCAGGTTTGTGAAGGCAAGACATAAGAGTAGTCCGTAAAGCAGGCGAGGGTCGATGAATGGCGAACGTAATCCAAGTGGCTAGGCAAAAAGGGATAATCCGAGAAGACAGGCTAGACTTCCAAAGGGCAGGCGGCGATACAGACAAAACGACATAAGGCGTAGATTCAAAACTCAGGGAACTAGACAATGCTTCATACGAATGCTAAAACAACACAATACTCAGCGAATGGTGAGAGGAAGTCCAAGGTTTATATAGAGTCTCTGATTGGATGCGGGTGATCAGCACAATGGCTGATGGGGAACGTAGTCCGGGGTGTGGTGCAACAGTTTGTGAAATGTGGATGTAATGAGAGGGCGACATCTGGTGGTGAGCAGACCGAAGGAAAGAATCACAGGTTCCAAAAAATTATTTAGCAGCACAACTGTTTCCAGCATTTATAATTCTAATGATACAAAAAGCATATTAGAATGATTTCTGAAGGATCATGTGACTCTTAAGACTGCAGTAACAGCTGATGAAAATTCAGCTTTGCATCACAGGAATAAATTATATTTATTTTTATATTGTAATTGTCACTGTAAGCTATTTAGGAAGCACACTGGAGGCACAAATAAATGTAAACAGTCTTTAATGAACAAAACACAGGGATAATCCACACAATAGCCACTGGAGCAAGCACACGTACAGAACTGGTAGACCCAACAGCACAGGAATGAACAAACAGGAACTTAAGTACATGGGGTAATTGGAAAACAGAGGTGCATGGGATTCATAATCCAACTAAATGAGGAGAGGAATATGACCAAATAAGGAAAACCAGGAAGAGAGACAGGGCAAAACAAGACAAAACAGGTTAATGATCCTGACAGTAATAACATTTTGCAATATTACTGTTTTTTCTGTATTTTTGATCAAATAAATGCAGCCTTGATGAGCATTAGAGACTTCTTTAAAAAAAAAACATTACAAGTCTTACTGATCCCAAACTTTTGAGCGGCAGTGTATATACAATATATTGTATATTGTGATTGTGTCAAAACAACTTCACAGAGACACACAGGAAAATAGCAGAGCCAATTATGGAAACGCAACTGTGGAAGCAGTTCAGATTATGCTTTAAAGCAGCTCTAAAAGACAATAGTCAGTTAATTAAGTTCAGTTAATGAGCTTGTTTGTGGTTGTTTAATTTGCCTTATCTTCTGTTGTTCACTCTATTCTTTTTTTTTATTTATTTTAGGGTATTAGCTGATATGCAGCATTATTTTCATTTAATTGTTTTTGTTAATATCTTGCCTTAATTTTAACAAACAATTTTTTTTTTAAATCTTGTTGCTGCTTGATTTCAGGAGTCATTCATATTAGTAGCTAAAAGGTATGCTCAGGTCTATTTTTTTTTTTTTTTTTTACATTATTATGAATAATAGTGATGCATGAATTACACCACTAAAACAAGTACATCACACTAAAAGGAATTCATGGCTTTTCAGCATGATTATATCTGTGTCTATGATTAAAATAGTTTGTAAAAAGAAAAAATAATAACCCCCAAAAACCTGCACCAGCCAATAAGGACCACAGGAGGGCTCTACTTTACATTGTCTTCCTCTTACTGGGGTCACACAAGGATTGCCCATTGAACAAAAGAGATCTGCCCTACAATTCCTCACTTCACACTGACCTTCACAGATCCTGAATTACCAGGCATCAGTAAATTATTTGATGAATCCGTCTCATAACGGTCTAATTTTCACTTTGTCATATGTTTTAACATCACAGATTGTCTCTGTGTGAACAGATGCTTTAGGTTTTTCTCCTGAAAATGCACCTTTTTTTCCAAGGAAACAGGCACAGAACCTCCTCAGATTGCTTATTCCACAAGCAGAGCCAGGAAAACAACATAAAACCCATTCTGTGAAACAATCACATGGCACACATATTCTTAAAGCTCAGACAGTAGAGATCAAACTGCTGGCACAGAGATGCAAGGTTGATAGGATTTGGCTGGTCTAAATATACTGGGTTTAAGAACCTTTCTGAAAAAGCATTCTCTCTCGTGTGGGATGGAGACTTCTGTAAAATTTGTTAGAATTTTCAGTATGCTTAAGTTATATTAGAAGTGCTTTAAAATGACTGCAGCCTCAATGTATTTAAAGACGCATATAAAAATGCACAAAGTATTTTTTTTTTTTCAACTCTCTGTGCATTATGACAACAAAAATGTTTTGCATGTATACAAAATAAGCAATGAGGGCATTTATTTTTGTCAGACACCATTAACGTTAAAATTCACTAATTACATCAACATCAATTTTATCCTTCATTTATTCCACTCACTGAATCAGAGTAATTTGCTACAGATTATCAGATTAGTCATAAACTAAACACTAACAATTATATTTACCTGGTGGGAGACAACCACCAACAAGCTGTTCTCACGTCCATGGTGTTCAAACCTGTCACATGTCCAAGAACTCTTCATGTCACTACATAGCACCTTTTAACTTTTTTTTTTTTAACCCGGCTTTCATTGAGAGACATTTTGTAATCAATAAACTGATGTGAAGACCATGGAAATATGGGAATGTCATGACTTGATATGTTGGGGTATGGTTTTTGTAAATACTAATTTAAAATACCAAACCTAAGTGCAATTGTAAAGAACATTTAAAAAAAAAAAAAAAAAAAAAAAAAATCCAATCATTCCAAGGTTAAGTGATTGTGTGTGAGTAGAACAGACCCAAATTTGATTATCATTCCCATCCATTGTAACCCAACTGTACAACACCATCAAATGGCACATGCTAAATGGTATTGGCAGCAATCTGCTTACCAGCGGCATCAGTAAACAGTAGGGGCATGACGAGACACTTATCCCACGAGACGAGACTGGGTTCACGAGAACGAGACGAGACTTTTAAACTTTTCTTAAGAAATCCTCAATGATGAAATATTTAGGGAAAATAGTTTTTTTATTATTTAACAAAAAAAAAAAAAAAAAAAAAAAAAAAAAAAAATGTAGGTGCATTTTGAACTTTATTAAATTAAACGTCAATTTTAATGAATTATATGCAGTAATAAACAACATTTAAACAAAAGCTTCACGATTCTGGATAAATTGAGAATCCCAGTTGTGTTTAATAAAATCACAAAACCTGTCACAATATAGGAGGGATAAGACCAGAGGCAGATATTGAGTGCAAACCAAACAGGAGTTTTATTGACAAGGTTGTACGAATATTGCAAGAATGGTTTGAACAATGCTTATCTGAAAGCCCGTTGTATTGTTATGAGGTTGAATCAATCCAGGTTGAGCACACAGCAAAGAGTCCGGGTGGTAGAACAGGAAATCCGAGGGGAAGAGCAAGGAGAGGTCTGGCGCTAGCATATGGTTGTAAACGGCAGACCAGACAAAGGAGTACTGACTGCTGGGGCTTTATATAGGGCGGTGCTAAGTGGTAACAGGTGTGTGCAATTAGTACTCCGGTGAGAGGGAACGGGTGTGCTGTGATGTAGGCAGTGGGGGTGGTTGTGGTGAATGCCTGACAAGACCATGATTCTCTCACGATTCTAGAGACAAAAGATTAGAAAACTAAACAAAATAACACAATTTACAAGTGGTTCTGACAAACTGTTCATTGTTTAAGTCTTTTAAAAACATATATTCATGTAAACGAAATAA
>JAHKKF010528805.1:0-10536 GCA_019740295.1 Labeo calbasu
AGAAAAAACAAATGTAAGAAAAGAGAGGAGATCAGACGAAAAGGAAGGAGAGTATGAAGAGACATGAGGAGACGAGGAGAAGAGAGGAGACAAAACAGGAAATGAGACAAGATGAGAAGAAATGAGAACAAAGCAGAAAGAAATAAGACGAGAAAAGACAAAAGACCAGATAAGAACAAAAATTTTAAATGAGATAAGACAAAATACAATAGAAGCAGCAGAGAAGACAAGATATAAGTATAGAGCGTAGAATACAAACCAATAAGAACTAGATAGTAATAACTAACTAGTTTTGGTTGAGGAGACGACAGGAGGTCAGACAAAATGAGAAGAGCTGATTCAAGACAAAACGAAACGAAATGAGAAAAGACAAAAGTGATGCAGAGAAAATGAGAAGAGCAGGGAAAAGGAGACTAGAGAAGAGCAGTGGAGATTAGATGAAAGGAAACAACACAAAACAAGTCGAAAAGACATTAGATGAGAAGAAAGGAGAGTAAATGGAATGAACAAATCAGAACAGAGATGACAAAACATAGAACTAGGTAGTGACTACCAACTAGTTTTTGATGGGGAGAGGAGAGCAACTAGTTAGACAAGGAAGAATTGACTTTGGAGCGCAGTGTTGTTGTTGGAGAGGATTCCCCGCGTTCACATCCATCTTCACTGTCTGTGACTCGGCCTTTTAATTAACAACTTTAGAATCTGCTTTGTCTTCTAAAAGAGGATGAAGTCTAATTGTGCTCCAAATTAAACACCCTAATGAAAACACGCCCTCAGCTCATTCATCACAAGCAGTCGGTGCACAAACCAACACTCGGCCCCCCAGTGGGGAAGACACGACAAAACACCACAAACACTCCCCTCGTGAGAAGATAGCAATGATTTCTAATGACAATTTAAACTTTGTATTGCTTAACGAGGAGGAGAGGAAGGAGTCACTGATGATTCAACTTCCCCTCAGTTTCACATCTAAGATATCCAGCTTATTTTGCAACACAGAAGTAAGCTATTTTCTGTGAATGTGCGAGACTTCAGATTCATTAGCTGCCTATTTTTTTAACAAGCCTACTGCATATTAAATAATGGCAGGTACTTCTGTTTTGGGGAAGTTCCACTCATCAAATCATTTGAAATCATAAGGTTGTGCTACAAATATAATAAATAACATAATAAAATAATATTTATCTAATCTTATCTAGTCAACTTCGGGTATATTTTATGAATAATTAACTGTAATGCACTTATTAATTAGCTGGGAGACCAATTTGACCATCTTAGCCAGGCTGGGAGACCAGCTAAAACCAGCTACTTCCAGGTTAAACCAGCTAAGACCAGCCAACCATCTGAGGCTGGTTTTAGCTGGTCGTCCAGCCTGGTCGTAACTGGTTAGGAGACTGGCTTTAGAGGGGTTTTGGCCACTTCTTTAGCTGGTGAGGCTGGTCTTATCTGGTCAGGCTGGGAGACTGGTTGACCAACCAGCTAAAAACCAACTTGGCCAGGCTGGGAGACTAGCTTAACCATGTTATCCAGGCTGAGAGACCAGCTAAAACCAGCTACTTCCATATTAAACCAGCTAAAACCAGCCAACCAGTTTAGGCTGGTTTTAGCTGGTCGTCCAGCCTGGTTGGTTGTAAGTGGTCATAGCTAGTCAGCAGGCTGGTTTTAGAGGGGTTTTGGCCACTTCTTTAGATGGTTAGGCTGATCTTAGCTAGTCAGCAGGCTGGTTTTAAAGGGGGTTTGGCCACTTCTTTAGCTGGTCCAGCTAAAACCAGCTTGGCAAGGGTTGCAAACCAACTAAATCCAGCTACTTCCAGCTTAAACCAGGTAAGACCAGCCAACCAGTTCTAGCTGTTTTTAGCTGGTTGGCCAGCCTGGTTGTAGCTGGTCATAGCTGGTCAGAAGGCTGGTTTTAGAGGGGTTTTGGCCACTTTTTTAGCTGGCCAGACTGGGAGACCAGCTTGACCAGCTTAGCCAGGCTGAGAGACCACATAAAACCAGCTACTTCCAGCTTAAAGCTAAGACTAGTCAACCAGCTTAGGCTGGATTTAGAGGGGTTTTGACCACTTCTTTAGCTAGTCAGGCTAGTCTTAGTTTGTCAGACTGGGAGACAGGCTGGCCAACCAGCTAAAACCAGCTTGACCAGGCTAAGAGACCAACTAAAACCATCTACTTCCATATTAAACCAGCTTAAGCAAGCTAAGACCAGTCAATCAGTTTGGGCTGGTTTTAGCTAATCGTACAGCCTGGTCGTAGCTAGTTAACATGCTCGTTTTAGAGGGGTTTTGGCCACTTTTTAAGCTGGTCTTAGCTGGCCAGGCTGGGAGACCTGTTTTGCTATCTACAACGAAGCGGATGATTCTTTCTTAAAGAAAATAAGTATGTTTTTAATCATAATTAAAGTTATTAAGCTTTAAATTATTTAATTAACAGGGTAGGTAGTCATAAGCAGGTTTGTGACGAATCCAGGCAGAGACTGGCTTCTCCAGGTTGTGAACAAATAGAGAGGAAGATGTGACGGAGGAGCGGAGAGCCGCGCAGATTGAAGGAGGATGGGGCAGGAACAGATTTGATAGCTGTCAGAGTCGTGGTGGAGGCTGACAGTCGGGACGGATGACTCCTGGCGGAGCGTCCACGAGAAAGTGGTTTAAGAACGCCCCTGGAGATGACGGAGCCCTCTCTAATGGGGCCTGCCAATCCGATTACTCTTTATTGTGAGTATGAAGCCTGGTGTGTAATTCAGTTTGAGGAGAACAGAGGGCCACCGTCAGCCTGGGAAAGTTCACACTCGGCAATGTGCAGACACATTTCAGGCACGGAGGAAATATTGCAGAGGATGTGTTGACTTCACCTGGCAGGCTGTGCGGACTGAGCAGGTGGAGAAGAGTATGCGATGCACAGTGCCTTTAATGTTGAATTCCACGTCATTTTATTCATTTATAATAACTTATCAATATTTGAGTCTGATTAATTTAAAGAATAAGAATAAGTGATGTATCGTTAAACTAAATAATTCTTTATTTTTTTATTTTATTTTTTAGTTGATGCACTAAAATTACTTAAACTAAAACTGAAAGAACAGTAAATTAAAGCTAAATAGAAATATAAAAAATATTAAAAATGACAACTACAACTAAACAGTATATACATAATAACATAAGAATAAGAAAATGTACTGATCTAGTGGTTAAAATAATCTTTAATTTTAATTTAATTTAACATTTTAAACAAACATACTGTACAATGGGTTGCAGTGTATACAATACTGTCTTACTTCATGCTTCATCTTTTTAATAGAAAATACACTACATCTAAAAAATGTCGCCATGTGCATCATTGCAACCCAGTTTCTGGCATATAAAGGTCCTCAAATTTATCAGTCTTGATCATGTTCTGTAGGTTTAGACATGTCAAACTCCTTGTAATCATGCCACATCCATATCCATATCTTGATCATGCAGGGTTATGATGAGGTTGGGAATCAACCATTGTAGTCATAGTGGTTTATTTTCGCTCATTTGATCCCCTTTACCTTGAGACTTTTCCTCACTGATTTTAAGTATGCTGGATCTGGATAGCCCAAGCTGACACAATGGGAGAAAGAAATTTACTTGATTATTAATTAACCCTTTACATTAAAAAGTGCACTACGCTTAAATGGAGTCTGGAAACCCAATATGTATAAATATGTTTAAACTTAGCAGAACTGTTGTGAACACTGATCTATTATTTGGAATTCGTATCATATTTCTAATTATAATTGCTGTATACCTTCCAGGTCCCCCGCTGCCCGCAGTCTTGAGTGGTATATCTGCAGGCATCACGCAGTATTCACCATTGCTACTGGCTGCCACAGTGAACAGCAGCTTGTGTTCGAAGGCACGCTCCAGTAGCCGGAGGATCTTGGTCCCTGTGGTGTTCTGAGGCAGATAGGCTACAAAGTTAGTGCCCTTGTAGCTGTGTCCTGGATGAGGATGCTTGTCCTGCAAGGCGAGTTACTTAAGATGATCACTTGCATACTTACACGAAGTTCTAAAACTATTTTCATGCAAAAATAAACACAAAAATGATCAGAGCCACAGTCTAGGTGACTCTACGCATTGAGCGACTGTGCTATGAGTTTGAATCAAGTTTGTGATATTTGTCTATATATATATATATATATAGTAAGAAAAAAAGAATTGAAATTTTTTCTCAGAATTTCGTAATACAAAGTCAAAAGTTCTGACTTTTTCTCAGAATTGCCAGTTTGTATGTGACAGTCCTTTTTTTCTTGCAATTGCAAGTTTATATCTCACAGTTTTGACTTTTTCTCACAATTGTGTGATACTCGCAATTCTGTTTTTCTTTTCTCACGACTGCGAGTTTGTATCTCGCCATTCTGCCTTTTTTCTCGCAAATGCAAGTTTGTATCTTGCAATTCTGACTTTCTTTTCTCGCAAATACGATTTTGTCAATTCTTTTTTCTCGCAATTGCAAGTTTACTTCTCACAGTACTCAGAATTAACAGGATTACAAAGTCACAATTATGACATTTTTCTTAGAATTGAGATATGAACTCACAATTCTGACTTTTTTCTCACAGTTCTGACTTTTTCTCAGAATTTCCTGATGAAAACTCATAACTACAAAATAAAAATTCACAATTCTGACATTTCTGAGTTTAAGTCTCACAATTCGGATATTTTTTTCGCAATTCCAAGTTTACATCTCGCAATTCTAACTTTTTTCTCACGTTACTTTTTTCTTGCAAATGTGAGTTTGTATCTCGCAATTTTGACTTTTTTCACAATTGCAAGTTTACATCTCACAGTTCTTACTTTTCTCTCTGAATTTCATGAAATAAACTGACAATTGTGAGTTATAAAGTCAGAACTGAGAGTTATAAATTTGCAATTCTGAGAAAAAAAGAACAATTGAAAGATATAAACTCACAGTTCTGAGAAAAAGGTCAGAAGTTTATATCTTGCAATTGCGAGTTTCTATCACTCAATACTGTCTTTAAAACACGCAATTGCAAGTTTATATCACAATTCTGAGAACAGCAGTCATAATTGCGAGTGTGTATCATGTAATTCTGAGATATAAAGAAAAGTAAACTCACACTTGCTAGAAAACAAAGTCAGAATTGTGAGATAAAACGACAGAGTTACCTTTTTTAAAATGTTTTATTCAGTGGCGGAAACAGGCTTCCATACTTATCTTATCTGATTAAAAAAACAAAAAAAAAAACAACAACAACTGGTGGACACTGTATGAAAGCTCAAGCACAGCACTTTATAAACACTTCAGACATAAGTGCCTATCATAACAGGGGATTCCAGTAGTTATCAGCACACAACAGCACACATCTGTCAGTGCCTCCATTTGCCCCGTGGAAGTGAATGAGAAACAGGCCGGGCAGGATTCCACAGAGCAGAAAGACAGATAACTGAGATGTTTTAGAGTTGCCAGTGATACACTAAAAAGGTGTGTCAATTCACTTTGATACTACAACAAGTCAATTGACAAAAAGATACAATAAAAAAAAAGAACTCACCGACTGGATTCCATCATCAAAATGAAAGGTAAGTTGAATGGTGTCACAGTCAGCGTGTCCCGGCAAACTCCGTCTCTCGATATCCCATGTCATCTGCCCTCCGTCTGGCTGGTTTCCTTGTTTTATCAGACCATTCTTTTTGTGGTTGTTTGATGGTTGACCATCTGTTTGAACAGCCATAACATATAACAGATACTAAATAAGGTCTAAGAGCTCATTTTTGATTATCTTTAACTAACAGGTCTAAATAGGTGATTGTAGATGAATGATGAAAGGTGTTTTAGCAGAGTAACTCGATAAAGAATTTACAAGTACATTTCTGCATGTAGCAGATGCTTTTATCCAGAGCGACTTAAAAAAAAGAGGAACCAAAGCAATTTGTCAAAGAGCCAACAATATTCATAATATACAATGCCAAGTTTAGTGGAAAAAAGGAAGCGTGCTTTTGTCATTTTTTTTGTAAAATAAAAGCCATATGGTTTCAGATTTAAATTATCTAAATGCAGTACAATTCATGCATTCTTACAAGTGGAAAAGCATTTTTGTGTACCATTTGTCTTTCAGTGCTGTGAACCTACTGTATGTCAGATTGACCAATGGTGTGACCGTCAGAAAGCGCTCAGAAGCTCACCTGACCCAGTCAGCGGCGGAGGACCTTTTCCATTCAGGTATCTGTTGCACTGCATCTTATCTTTGCTCTGTGAAGCTCCCATGATCAGCTCTGAGTTAAACGAGTAATTTCATAGGTTTGCAGATCACTGAAAAGAACAAGCTCTGAAATAGATACAAACACAAAATAAGCTTTACAGACGGTTTGATTTGATGCGGTTTATATTTTTAGTGTATACAAGTTTGATTTGTAGTATACGTACCTGATGTCTTTTAGGATGCACACCTGCTTCTCAGTTCGTTCTTAAGAGTGAACTGCTCATCTGCACTCTGACTACGAGGTAGAATCTGTTTCATAGCTCAAAGATTATCAGCGCAAAATAAGGGCATAAATAAGGAAGTGAAGACAGGTGTAGTTAAACCTGTTCTGGATGAGACGGCTGGTTGAGAACGGGAGGGGTTTTAAGGATTTGAGCAGACGTGCATGGCATACTCTTTTGTTTTATTTGTTTGAACAAGGATTCACAAAATTTTGATTTTTTGTGTGTGAAATGACAGTTGTTTAATCTGGTTCATTTTCAGAAAGCAGTGCCATTTGTATGCTAAGAGTGTCCTCAAGACTTAAGAATGACAAATACTCACATTATTTGATAGATTTAGTTTTGTTTAGAGTGTAATATAAAAGGGCTTTAAAAATAAAGCCTTCATTTTAGTTTTATATGTTTTTTCATCAGAATATGAGACAGTTGGCAAGTGTTCTATATAATAAAAAAACATGTTTTGTATTATTTAAACTAGTGCCATCAAATCGATTAATCATGATTAATCGAATCCAAAATAAAAGTTTATGTTTACATAATATGTGTGTACTATATATATTTGTATGTATATACGAATACACACATACACATGTATATATTTGAATGTGATTAATCGTGATTAATCGGTTAATCTGGTTCATTCCGGTGTCCTCATGTCTTATGGATGCAAGTACTCACATTATTTGATAGATTTCGTTTTGTTAAAGGAGAAGTCCACTTCCAGAACAGCAATTCACAAATAATTTACTCACCCCCTTGTCATCCAAAATGTTCATGTCTTTCTGTCTTCAGTCGTAAAGAAATTATGGTTTTTGATGAAAGCATTTCAGGATTTTTCTCCATATAATGGACTTCATTGGTGCCCCGATTTTGAACTTCCAAAATGTAGTTTAAATGCAGCTTCAAAGGGCTCTAAATGATCCCAGTTGTGGAAGAAAGGTCTTATCTAGCGAAAGTCATTTTTTTTGGAAAATAATTTTTTTTAATACTTTTTAAGCACAAAAGTTTGTGTAGCACAGGCTCTGGGATGCATGTTCACGACGCTACGTACTATTGAATCAAGTTGAAAGGTCATGTGGAATGTAGGCGGAACTACAGACCCAGTGTTTACAAAGTGAACGTGCAAAGACTAAGAAAGTGCAAGTAAGTTTGTAAACGCTGTTTACAAACAAAAAGGTACAACAGTGTCCTTGTCTCAAGTTGTAGGAGAAAATAAGCCTTCTTAAGAGTTTTTCGCCATACTCAGTACACAGACGATGAACTTACACGTGATTCGGGAAATTCGGATCATTTTACCGACTCTAACCTTTGAGTCTCGTCAAACTGAACAAATCTTTTTCCGAGTCATTTCGTTCATTTTAGCAAAATATAATTAAAATGTTACATGTTACTTCCCTAACACATCTACTGCTTACACAAACATTGATCACATTACAAACAAGACAAAACTATAATGCTATAAGAAACAGAAAAGATTAATTCATTGTTTACCTGGGTCTTTAGTCTATGATTAGCTCACCTCACTTCTTATCTTACAGGTTTTCAGGTTTGAGTCGTTCATTCATCTTATGGGGCTGTCACCTGAAGAATGAACCCGAAGACTCGAAACTAATTCAAGTACAGAACCTAATAGGATGTTGCGGATGCGCGACTGAACGAATCACTCCCCGAGACGACTCATTCTTCCCGAGTCACATTAAAGATTCGTTCAATATGAAAGAATCGTTCAAGTACGACCCATTACTAATTCATAGCATCGTGGACGCGCATCCCAGAGCCTGTGCTACACAAGTTTTTGTGCTTAAAAAGTATACAAATTTTATTTTCCAAAAAATGACAGATCGTTTCGCTAGATAAGACCCTTCTTTTTCGCCTGGGATCGTTTAGAGCTGTTTGAAGCTGCATTTAAACTACATTTTGGAAGTTCAAAATCGGGGCAACAAGTCCATTATATGGAGAAAAATCCTGAAACGCTTCCCTCAAAAAACATAATTTCTTTATGATTGAAGACAGAAAGACATCTTGGATGACAAGGGGGTGAGTAAATTATTTGTAAATTGTTGTTCTGGAAGTGGACTTCTCCTTTAAGAGTGTAATAAAACAGGGATTAAAAAAAACATTAAATGTTTTACATCAGAATATAAAACAAGTGGCAAGTGTTCTATGTAATAAAAAATCTACTTATGTTTTGTATTATTTGTCGCATCCAGTATAAAAGTGTGTTTACATAATATATGTGTGTGTACGATTAATCGAATTAACATCACTAATTTAAACAAACCATTCTCAGTGATTCAGATTTAAGACAGTCACATTTATTTCTTGAATGAATCATTATTTTAAACGATTCATTTGAATGAATGACTCATTCATAAAAAAGTCACTTCCTTCCACCTGTTGTTTGTTTGTGTGTTGCACATCGCATCTAATCTAATGAATCTTTATTTTTACAGTGCTTGAGAGTATTCTACTGTGTAACATCCCAAACACAATTTTTGTCCCATGGGGTTTCAGTGGCCACATATTTGACTCTAAGTTTGAAGAGATCAGTTCTTTGTCACACACCGAGGGGGTTTTCCAACTTTATAAAGTATTATTTAATAAAGGAAGGATAGAACAACAGGTAGTGTGATTCTGTAGAAGCGTGGAGAGAAATATCTTTCAGACGGCACATGAAGCCGTGGATCTGCTGCAGAGGCTCAGAGTGAGATGAGGGGAGATGAGACCAAAGACTCCGGGCTGAGCAGAGATTGAGAATTCCTGCTTTCAGCAGACAATAAATCCACAGACGTGAGCAGAGAGAAGGACTTACTGATCTGCAGACTGGACAGAAGTTTACTGTTTCCTTCTGTTTTGTTTTTTTGAGGGGGTGAGGCAAAACAAACAGGACTTTTTATGACAGTTTTTTCTGTTCGTCTGTGCACATTCTGTCTTTTCTACCTCTTTGTCGCAATCGTACGCACACACACAAAATTCCCTACTTTTTCTTTTCGTTCTAATATACATATTGATTACAAATGCTCAATTCAGCAATGAATTTTTTGAGGAACATTATAAAGTCTTGATGACTTGATTAGAAGTGCAAGGAGCTAATCAACCAGATAGTTCACACACACACACACACACACAGGACAGAGAGAAACCTCTGATTAACGATATTGATAATCACATGCAAGTAACTAGAGACACTCATATGTTATTCCTCTTACAGGCCACTAATCTCCACCAATTTCATTGTCATTTTTTAAGTTTTAAAATAATCACTTTTAAAAATATATTATTATAATATTAATATTATAATATAATATTATAATAATCAATTATATTTAATTAATTATTTAATAATTTGTTAAAATTAATATAATAGTTTGTATGGTTTATATGCGTTATATATATAATGTAATAATTATAATATATAATGTGTTATAAAATCACTTAATGTTGTATAAAATGTTGGTCAAGGTTTTTGAAGTATTTTTATAATTTGCCTTTCTATGATCATGACTTTTCCCACCCTCTCAAAATATTTACTGTACCTATGTTAAACATATAGAATATGCCTACACCACCTAATGAAATGATATACATATTATTTCTCATATTATTTAATATTATAATAATTAATTTATTATATATAATATAATTTATCATATAATAATTTATTATAATTTAGCTTTTAATTTATGACTTTTCCATCCTGTCTTTGACCCGTACTGTATGCTAAATGAATCATTTTTGCTACTGTAACTTTAAGACTTAAGACTTTAAGCACCAAAAATAAAAAAGAATTTAGTTTTTTTTTTTTCATTTTATTTTTTATATTTATCTTTATTCTGTATTAACCCTCTCTTTGACACATACAGTTAACTTTTTTACTGTACCTATGTAAAAATATAGAATATGCATATATGCATATGCCACTTAAATAAATTATATGCATATTATTTCTTATATATTTTTTAATATAATAATTATATATACACTACCGTTCAAAAGTTTGGGGTCAGTAAGACTTGTAATAGTCTTTAAAGAAGTCTCTTATGCTCACCAAGGCTGCATTTATTTGATTAA
>JAHKKF010528809.1:7133-17768 GCA_019740295.1 Labeo calbasu
TATACCCAAACTATAAACTTTTATCCCAGTACTTCTGTTATTTAAATGTCTGTAACACAGAAATAATGATTATAATGTGGTTGAAAAGACTGTTTGTGCTGCTCTTTCTGCGTTCACATTTACCCCAAACCTCTGACAAAACGTGCTTCTCATGCTCCACTGACAATCGCGATGTGAAACAGTCCTAATAAACATCGCTAAATCGTTGTCATTCAGGGATAAGATCGCGTGGGTGTTTGAATCGAGATCTCGATATTTTAAGGATTAATCGTGCAGCTCTAATGTACAAAAATGTTTTATGCAAACACTTCAAAATATTTTGAGGATATCGCCACGAGATCTCGTCACATCCTTATTCATTTTCTAAGAACATGGATCTCTTGCTAACAAACAATATCAGCCAAAATCATCTTTGAATATCATACTGTGTAACTGCTGTTCATGGACATAGAAAGAAAATAAATAGAATGCACTTCATTTTAGATCTGTGATTTGCTCTTCTCATTACAAAAGTTTGCTCTTTTTAAAAAATGACTTTTTTCTGCAGTCTTTGTAAGCCTGGTGAGAACACATTTGCTAGTGTTGGTGAAATGGCAGCTGATCGATCGGCAGCATTTAGGAGTACAATGAACAAACAGGAATGACATCTCAATACTGTTAAAATGAACAAAGAAGATTTATGGAACAAACTATTAATTTCACAGACAAATAGTGTCTCAGAATCTGTTCTAAGGCAAACCTGCGTAAGATTTTTTAAAGTTCTGCTTAGACAATGGGATAAATAGCCTATTTCTATTGCTATTTAAAGGAATAGTTCAAAATGTAATCACCCTCAGGCCATCCAAAATGTACATGGGTTAAAAATGGAATCTACTGTGTAATGCGGAATGTCACGGAATTTTGGATGAATAAATCATACGTACGTCAGTACACTTTAATCAAAAAGCGATATGGACCAGTGTCTGTGAATACTAAGCTGCAAAAATGCTATTTAAATATGAATCCCACCTGTTCTGTGTGTCTCTGTGAATGATGGTTTCATTTACTACACACATACCGAAGGAGGCGTGATGCTCTCTGTGTTTCAACCTCTGTTGAACACTGCTCTGAGAATCACTTCATTTCACCATTTCTTTTGGGAAAAACTATTGTTATATCATATACAAACAGAAACTAAAGGTCTTCACAGCTGCGTGTCAAAATAAAAGTTTGGTTTAACTTGAACAAACTGTGACAGAAATAGGCCTGTATGACTTAATATAATGATGACAGTATATATATATATATAAAATAATACATTAATTTTTAGAAAATGTATCATTTACAAATGCTTTTCACTACTAAAATGTAATGAAACTGTTAAAAACAAAATTGAATTTGAAGAAAAAATTAAACGCATTTCATAGGGCATTTCATAATTTTTGTTAAACAGAATGAAATTGCTGTTAAATTGTGTAAGTTTCATAATATCAATTAATTAGACAAGCATTTTGATGCATATTTTTGAGAATTTGAGAAAAAAATAAACATTTCACAGGGCCTTAAAAACATCATTTTTGTTAAACGTAATAAAATGCTGTTAAATTGTGTTAGTTTCATGATTTCAATTAATCAGACGTGCTTTTTGATTAATATTATTTAACAATTAAAATAGTCTAGAAAAATTAAAACAGAAAAACAGAATCCACAAAAATTAAAACAGAAAATTTGAAAAAAATAAATAATAATAAATTGGGGGGGAAAAAAATCAAATGAATTTCATAGCATTCAATAGCATTACATCACTTGCTCACCAATGGATCAACTGCAGTAAATGGGTGCCGTCAGAATGAGAGTTCAAACAGCTGATAAAAACATCACAATATTTATTTAAAACTGTTTACGCTTGTAAATGGTGCTTGTTCTGTGCATATTTCTCTCCTGATTGAGACGACACAACTTTATCAGTGGAAAAAGCAATATTACAGATAGATGACTAGTGTATTAAAGTGTACGTATTCAATTTGAAGTTAAAATGTCTTAATGATGAATTTGTTTATTATTAATACACAGCTTTTTGCTTCACAAGACGTTAATTAATGAACTGGAGTTACATGGATTTCTTGTGGATTATTGTGATGTTTTTATCAGCTGTTTGAACTCTTATTCTGACGGCACCCATTCACTGCAGTGGATCCATTTGTGAGCAAGTAATGATAAATTTCTCTAAATCTGTTCCAATGAAGAAACAATCTCATCTACATCTTAAATGTATCAAACTATTCCTTTTATAATATTTTCCCAAAAACACACACACACACAGGTATTTTTGTGTGTGTTTATTTCTTTTTATTCTTCAATTTTATACTCTGCTTGTGAAGTCAGTCTTGTCTACTGGTTATAATTTCCCCCGCACTGCAATCTTCCTCCGCTTCTCATTTCATAAGAGTAGCCTATTAATTAATTGCGCTCAAGCACATATTATTACGAATTCACACTAATTGCAGTTTATCAATTTTATTTGATTAGTACAAGGCGTTTTATCAGGCTTGCTCGCTCTCATAGATGTGGCTGTCAAACCGCACGAGACACTGCAGGTCGTGCACCGTAGCCTTTCGCCGCTCTATCTCTTCATCCTCTAGTTCTCATCACCCGCAGGCATATCTATTAACCTGACAGCACAGGAACTGCCGAGCACAACTTCCATGACCTCAGGGCTAATTATAAACCCCATTATGTGCTCCTGTCAAATTAGGAGACGGGCTGTCGTTGGCCAAGGAATGTGTAGAAATAGTGGAGTCAGGGCCCCGCAGGACACGCGCAATACCAGATGAAAGAAGAGTCAACCCTGGTGCCAGGTATGTTTCACAAGTGTTATGGCATCTAGGGATGCCATCCACTAGATAGGTGGCATACAGTGTGTGAAAGTACACTAACTTTCAATAAACACCTGATGTTTGGATGCTCTTTTGGAATAACCACACTTTCAGAAAAAAAATGGTATCACCAAGGCAGTACCCTAATGTAAAAAAGCTAAAATGCACATCTTTGTACTGTATTTAACCTCTAAACGGTACATATTAGTACTTTATATTAGTACCTAAATGGTACCGACCCAGTGACAGTTTCCCAGCTAACAAGGAACATTCTCAGAACTTTGGTTAACGTTCTGGCAAAGTTCTGTTTAAGCCATGGACAAACTGTTTCTTCCAGTAAGGTTAATCGAACCAGTCAAAAGTTTTTGAACAGTAAGATTTTTAATGTAAGCCTACATCTATTTGATCCAAATTTCAGCAAAAACAGTAACATTTTGAAACAATTTTACTATTTAAAATAACTGTTTTCTATTTGAATACATTTTAAAATGTAATTTGTTCTTGTGATTTCAAAGCTGAATTTTTAGCATCTTTACTCCACTCACATGATCCTTCAGAAATCAGTCTAATATTCTGATTTGCTGCTCAGAAAACATGTATTATTCTTAATATTATTATTAGGTTGAAAACAGCTGAAAACAGAATTTTTTCAGGTTTCTTTGATGAATAGAAAGTTCAGAAGAACAACACTTACCTGAAATGGAAATCTTTTGTAACATTATAAATGTCTTTATCATCACTTTTGATCAATTTAAAGCATCCTTGCTAAATAAAACTAATCATTTCTATATTTTTTTTTCCAAAAAAAAAAAAGTATACTGACTCCATTTGAATGGTATAGTGCATAATGTTACAAAAAAACATTATTTCTGATAAAAATGTACTCAACTGTTTTAAATATTGATAATAATAATAAATGCTTTTGTTTTGTGCGACATTGAAGCCTGGAGTAATGATGCTGAAAATTTAGACTTGATCACAGGAATTAATTACATTTTAAAATATATTCAAATAGAAAACAATTATTTTAAACAGTAAAACTATTTCAGAATTTTACTGTTTTTGCTGTACTTTGGATCAAATAAATGCAGGCTTGGTAAGCAAAAGAGACTTAAAAAAAACCATTAAAAATCTTGCTGTTCAAAAACTTTTGACTGGTAGTGTATCTGGTGTATAATGTAAATTTATTTATGAATCATTTTATTTGGCCATTCATCTAGACCATTTTTGAACATTTTTAAAATGTTACTATTTGATTCAGAACGTTCACAGAACATTCAAAAGTAACGTTCGCATAATGTTTACAAAATTCCAGAATGGAACGTTCCTTAACGTTCACATAACAATTAAAAAACTGGACAATTTGAATGTTCAGAAAACATTCCAAAGAACAGTCATTACATTTCATCCAAAAACATCACATTTAAACTTTAAAATCACATTCAGAACTGCATGTAAATGAGGTTTTTTTCATGCCTTTGTGCAATGAATATCATCGTACTGTTTATACATTAAACCCTTTCATATCATTGATACGCAGAAGGGTTTATGCTTTAGATGCTGTCTAGAATACGAATAATGAGATCACACCGAAAAACAACATTCGTATCATAATGATGATTAGCTAAAGTAATTTCAGTGTAAAAGCTGTGTCAGTGATTGGTTACGAAATAAAATATATACGTCTGATGCATAGCTGTTCTCAAGAATGATTAAACACCCCTTTTGAACAAATCTGAAGAATAATTAGATAGAGTGGGAGAAAAAATACTACTGTGAGCCACGGAAACCATGCAGAGTGGCAGGTTACAAAACTCACATTGATCTGAAGATAGATGGATCTCGTTTTTTGAAGTATAAAAGGCTATTCCGCAAGAAAATTTTCAATTACATTTGCTTTGTAACCATAAAGGAGTTTGACGATTCAAGATAAAGAAGGCAGGCGGTCGGCTATAATCCAAGCACTGATAGCGAAGGCAAGGTTTTGCTGAAAGACCTATACACTCATCCGTTACATTTTCCTCCAAGAATTGTGGAGGATACAAAGGACTGAGAACGAATTTTGTTACACCCAGATCGAATCCCAGGCGTCAGTCGCACTGACCACACTCCCGGCACCATTACGCAATTAAGAATGTGATTTAATTATCTATTTATCTGTTTCGGCACTCTGGATGGTATACACAGAGTCTAATGGCCTCGCTTCATTACCCTCCATTAGGAGCGCGGCACAAAACAACACGGTGAGGTTAATGTCTCTCATGCAGCTCCCAGATGAGTTTTGATTGAGGCCTGTGCGACAGAAACCCAACACTACGACTGCCTGCCCATAATAATGTTGGTATTGCTAGTGCTGTTATATTGTGCTGGCAAACTGCAAAAAGCTTTTTGTTTTTGTTATTGGTAATGAAAATACCCTATGTTTTTAAACAATATATGTTTTTAAAGGCCAAAAGTAGCCATTGGGAATGGACAGTATTTGATCCCTTGAGCTTTAAAATTTAAGGTGTGTTTATGCATAATTAATTGAAAAATGTGGATCATGAATTAAATATCTCTGTCACTTACTTGCTTAGTGGAGTTTGAGAGAAGTATCCTCAACTGAAAAGAGCAGGTCACACTTAAAAAAAAAAAAACTGAAGAGAGAAAAAAGATATGATTGGTACAGTTGGAAACCATTTAAGACATTTTGACAGACAGACAGACATTTTAGAAAGAATGTCAAGTACTTGTTGAAAGTGTGTTAACAGTAAGGCCACATACACACTGCAAGTTTCAGGAGTGACAACCGCATTTAAATGCGGTTGTGAGTCCCGTAAATTATCGTTCCATGTGTGTACGGATCAGCAGTCACTCCCGTGTTTGCATAGTAAAATTTCGCCCTCTCGCGGGAGTAAATAAGAATTTAGCCCTTTAGTATCTGCCATTTTTTGGCTGAAGACTCTTTGTCCGTCGATTTTAACTATACCACTGATAGACATGCTGTGTTTTGTTTTTGCTCGGGAGGCTGCTTCAGAGAGCGCTGTCTTGCAGTGTTGCCATGTCCTCAAATTTACAAGTGTTTTTAGGTATGTTGTTTGGTCTTAACTCATAAAGCTAGGCACTTTATGGAGTTAATAAAGTGGTCTGTTGCGGATATGAAATATATGTTGTTTTTTTGTGTGTGTGTTTTTGTTTGTTTGTTTTCCGTGAAGATGAAACGGATGATTCCGTTTTCGTGTAATAATGAACATAGTGGTCGCCATTTACTCCCGACATCTGAGCCGCTGAAGATGTAGTGGATTACGTTTGTTTGTGAAGGGAATGCGCCTCCCGATCTACATAAATCCGTCTATGTTTGCGCAAATCATTCGTGATCCAGCTTCACCTACAGCAGAAGTGAGTACAAGAGTTTTTTTTTTAATCTTTGCGATCTTTCCTAATAACGTGCTAGTTAGCAAGTTTAGCGGCTAAAATAAACAGGCTCGTCACTCCACAAAGAGAAGAGAGGGGCGGGGCGAGCAGAGCTCATTAACATTTAAAGCAACCTCGAACAGAATTCAGAATGTATTTTTTCTGGGGGTTAATGCGGTTGTCACTTCTGTATATTTAGTGAATTCTGTGTGTACAGAACGCAATTAAGGAGTAAGAGGTAAACTGAAAACCAAATTTAGCTGCAGTGTGTACTTGGCCAACATGTAGTTGACTGGTTGAGCTTCACAACATCCATAATGACTTTGAAAGACTTTTTGACAGATACAGACTTAAAAAAAAAAAAAAAAAAAAGGTGGGAATAAAGCCCTAAATTCTTTTTTTTGCTCTTTAACGGACAGGACAGGAAAGTGTGGGGTGGGGTGGAGTGTTGGGAACGGGATTGGCAAAGGTCCACGAGTCAGGACTCGAACTCGGGTCGCCAGAGGTGCAGTTGCACTGTATGTCAGTGCACTAACCACTAGGCTAATTTTTTGGGGGGGACTGTGAGGGGGGCTAGTCATTTATCCAATTTAGCATAACCCTGACAAAAATTAACCATGGTTTTATTATAGTAAACGTGTAATCACCATGGTTTTTTGGTGTACTGATTACCTGTTTTACTATAATACCATGGTTAAACTATGGTTAGTGTGGCAAAACCACGTTTATTTTGTGGTAACCATGGGTTTTTTATTTTATCTCTAGTAAAACCATAGCTAATTTTCATAAGTGAGGGGTAAATCTGGTTCAGAAATGAGAGAAAAGGGGATGCCGGAATGATGCAAATTCATGAATGTGCAAAAATAATAGAATTCATAATTTCTATAGGTTTTATTACAGTACAAGTATAGTAACTATTGTTTTTGTTTTTTTGTTTGTTTTGTTTTTTATTGGTGTATTGATTACCATTTGTATAACCACTGTTTTACTACAATACCATGGCTAAACTATGGTTAGTGTGGCTAAACCATGGTTAATTTGTGGTTATCATGGTTTAACTATAGTAACCTTAGCTTTTTTATATATGTAGTAAAACCATGGCCAATATTCATAAGGGGAAAGTAAATCTGGTTCAGAAATGAGAGAAAAGGGGATGGAAGAATGATGCCAGTTCATGAATGTGCAAAAATGACAGTGACATTATTGAAATTCATAATTCATACAGTCCATTACTGATTTTTGGTTAGCATTTCGTTGACAAATTGGAGAAACAATAGACTTCCGTCAATTGTGACAAAGCACTATTTCTGGAGTCTCTTGGTAGATTTGAAGAAACAAATTTTAATGTAACAAAATGAGACCAAATCAGCATTTTAAACACATCTTTTGAGAATGTTTAAATTAATCACTTACAAACAAAAACAGTCATTTGTTGACGTTAACTACAGAAAGCGTCACTGAGTGAATTAGTTCAGCATCCTTTCAACTTGGATAATTTTCTTGTTTCGTCTTTAAAATAATCTTTAAAAAGCTGTCGTTCCACAACCGAACTGTAGCCCACAGGAACATATCTGCCCTTCGGCCATGGTCTGAGAAGTTAAGTATGACTAAGCTGCGGTTGCCCTTGAATGAGATATTCTTACCATAGTCACTGATCCGGAAAGAACCAGCTGCATCTGTGTGCAACAATGCAAGAGATTTAACAGTGTATTCAGTAAGAATGGCCTGGGATTAGTAAGTCTGCAGCACAGCTAAAGTGAACAACAATGAGGACAGAACATCTAGTTGTGTAAACAACCAGTGCTTGGCACACCAGCTTTTGCGCCCCTCAGGAATGTTAAATAAGCTGTTAGACTTCATTTAGACTGACAGAGCAAATGGTGGAAAAGTGTCTGATTCATCTGGAAATCATCGGCGTGGGAGTGCCACGATTCTCGGCCTCATCTGCCCCAAAATGACAACGCGAGATCTTTTAAACGGTGACGCAGTGTCACAAAGTACCAGAGGCATTTGACAGATGACATATCTCGGTGACAAAACATCATTGACTATCTAGAGATAATTGTCATAGGCCACCTTAGGTGTAGCTGTCAGATAAAAAGTCTTTTCTTGCCAGTGCAGAGTGGGAGTGGAAATTAGATACGCGTAACTTCATTTTGAGCGTTTTTTCTTTAGTTAGGAGTAAATCTGCTTAGTTCTGTATCACTGCTTTTGTTTATTAAGCAAAGTGTGTTTGTTTCAGCATGATTAGATTAGTTTCTCTCTGTAGCCAGTCGTAAAATGTTTATGCAGATATGACAGAAATATATGAAAATAAATATGTAAGCAGACTAGGCAGGTGTGGTATTAAATGTATCCACAATTACAGTAGATCAAAATGTTCTAATGTAAGAAAAATATCCATAATTAAAACATAAGAACCATTTTAATCTAGCTTGCGCTAACAGCTGTAAAGGGAACTTACTTCTTTGACAAAGGGCGTGGCAGTACTGAAATACCGTCTAAACTGTTCGCCAATCGCAATGCAGTGGGAGAGCTAACCAATCACAACACATTTCGTTTTTCGGAAGGCGGGCCATTATTAAACCCGGAACTAATCGAGCCATATGTGCCAGGGTGGGAGAAACGTATTGTAATAATGTTATGTTAAAAATAATGCGTTTTTCGAACCACCAAGCATGAAAGCATGTTCTAGTACACCCCCAAAACAAAATCAAGACTTTGTAAAAGAGCATAATTGGACTCCTTTAAAAATGTTTTGATTTGAATGGGACTAAAAGTAATTAAATGGAATGAGAACATCAACTTGGACTGGAATAGAGTTGGAATGAAATGATATGGGGTCAAAGGACTGAAAATTATTGAAGTTTAATCACGATTAATCGTGATTAATCATGATTAATCGCATCCAAAATAAAGGTTTTTATTTACTTATATGTGTGTTTTGTATACATTTGTTATGTTTATATAAAGACATATATTTTGAAAATTTTTACATGTATTTGCATGTATATATTTATATTCATATAATTTATATTATATAAAAATATATTTAATATATAAACATAGCATATTTTTCTTAAATATATACACATGCATGTGTGTGGATTTATATATACGTAATAAACATACACAGGACACACACATATATTATAAAAAATAATACTTTGGATGCGATTAATCGTGATTAATCGTTGCCCAGCACTAATTCAGAGTTGAATTTCAATCACATTTCAATCAAATTAGCATGACATTAATTTTATAATTGTATGCAAAAGTAATTAGAATGGCAAATGTTATTCAATTTGTAGAAGAACTAAAACTAAAACTGTAATAATCATATTAAAATAAGCATAAATCATAGCATAGATGATAGTTATTTATATATAACTCACCAAGGTCACATTTATTTGAATATATGTATTTTAAATTCTAATAATACTTAACAATATTAGTTTTCACTATATTTTTAATCACATAAACTCACCAAGGCTGCATTTATTTGAATATATGTATTTTAAATTGTAAAAATACTTGACAATATTAGTTATCACTATATTTTTGATTAAATAAATGTGGCCTTGGTGAGCATAAAAGACTTTTTTCAAAAGCATACTGTATATATATATCCTTTTTTTCCCCACAGTAAAACATTCTTGTTTTCTAGAGCATTAAAGGCATTTCATCAGTTAACTTCACTGGAAGAAAACACTTCTTTTATGGGTGTCTATGATTGAGTGTACGCACACTTTACATCTGATCACACACATCATGCTGAATCCCTTGATTCATTAACAACTCTGCTTATGAAGCAAAAGTTGCTGATGAAGAAAGATATGATTGAACCCAATGTATAGCCCCTCATGAGACGTACTTAATGAGACAACTTAAGCTTGATGTTCCACCATGTATTCATGATTAATAGATGAGGACCCGAGTTCTGCAAGACACCATTCAGACCCACCTACATGTCTAGATAAAACCAATCAATACCACTATCTAAAGCACACTTCAGCTCTCCATTTGTTTCTTGCAGTGCTGCACATGTGATTCAATTACATTACTGAGAGGTTTATTATCTAGTACACGCTTGTGTTTATATCTCTGTGTTGTCTTTTGATAACCCAGATCTAATAGCAATACTCACACTTATGTAATAGAAACATTTATGATTTCTACACACTAATTAACTATTTAAATATTGACCATAATGAGTCCCCATGTAACAGATTAATGTGACTAATTACAATAGCACTGGCAATAAAAAAAAAAAACTAATAGTAGGATGCTCAACTACATAATTATATATTAATCACCTCATCTATTTCTGGGTATAATGTGAAAAAATGTATCACTCTGTATCACTATATTTAATGTAAACTAATAA
>JAHKKF010528810.1:0-14764 GCA_019740295.1 Labeo calbasu
CAATGACCTGGGCTATGTGTGATAGGAAGGTCAAAGAAAGGTTTGTCTGTGAATGAATAGGAAAGAGTCTATTTCTGTAGGCATTGTGTCTTTCCTATAGAGAAATGTAGTGTGCTCCGTTTGCATTCATTGAAGCAATAAAACCTGTGATATCAGATGGTCACCCTGGCAACTAAGCCCTTTTGGGGTGTTAGTTGCTTTGGGGGGTTGTCTTTAAAACTCCAGCATATAGCTGGGTTGTTGGTTTTAAATATTATTTGTTAAATGTAACAAATAACTGTATGTCTGATTGGTCCAGATGCTACAAGACCAAGTCTCCAAAACAAGCATGTTACATGCTTTAAAGGGGTCAACGGATGGCCATTTTCCACAAGTTGATATGATTCTTTAGGGTCTTAATGAAAAGTTTATAATATACTTTGGTTAAAAATTCTCAATGGTTGTGTAAAACAACACCCTTTTTACCTTGTCAAAATCAGCTCTGCTAATATCATCCCATTCTGAGGAATTGTTCCTTTAAATGCAAATGAGCTCTGCTTGCCCCGCCCCTCTCTTCTCTCTGTGGAGTGACGAGCCTGTTTACTTTAGCCCCATTTAGCCGCTAAACTTGCTAACTAGCACGTTAGGAAAGGCGATCGCAAACATTCATAAAAAAACCCTTATAATCACTTCTGCTGTAAGTGAAGCTGGATCATGAATGATTCAGACACTGTAGAGGCAGTTCTGATAGATAGGGGCAGAGTTTTCCATAATTTGAGGCCAGCAACAGAGAAGGCTCTATCTCCCCTACATTTCAGTCTAGTTCTGGGGATCCACAACATATGCGTAGCCTGAGATCTGAGTGAGCAAACGGGCAGCCGCATTTTCAACCAACTGAAGTCGATGTATAGATGAGATCGGCAGACCATAGTAAAGCGAGTTACAATAATTGAGTCGCGAAGAGATGAAAGCGTGTATTACAGTCTCAAAAATCTTCCTGCTCAGGAAGGGTTTGACCTTTGCTAATCTACGAAGATGGTAAAAGCCGGAACTCACAGTGGCATTATTTGTTTATCTAACTTTAGTTTGCTTTATTTTTAGCGTTGTGGACTTGATATTGGGTAAGACAGCCCAAATCAAAAAAGTCAGTTTTGCCACTTGATCCAAACAGAACAACACAATTGTACAAAAACAGACAAACTAATGAGACCATAGAAGCAATTCAAAAATATCCTGTGTTGCTGGCAAAGTCTGTCTACACTAAGAAAACAAAGAAATGAACAAAAGAATGTTTTTTTCCAACTGCAAGAGTGGCATAGTGAGTAAGTACAGGTTTTCGTTAATGCTTATCCTGTGACGTAAGTTAATCTGACAAACAAAATGTATTTCTGCTACATGATGTGAGCTAAAAATAACACTTACAAAAATAAATAAAGACAGGGCAAATGCATTTTACAGCAATTTTTTTTTCTGTCTCACGTTTACAGTAGACATATGTCACAAATCAAGCCTCTGTGGCTCCCTCCAATCACCACGAGAGGAAACCGTCACCTGAATGCTAACTGACTCTTTCGGACAATTCTCTTCGGACTCATTTCCCAATAACCCCGTGCCTTGGGCTGATCACCTGCCCAGGTGTCAGCCATTTCCCTCTTAGTGAAGTCTTGTTTTGCTGCTGCTGACATTTCTGAGTGTTATGCTCCTATTTCTTTCTCTGTTGCCAACGTGGACTGTTGTTTCTCTGCCGATCGTAGTGGTGGCAAGATGAAGCCTCATGAAGCATGGAAGCTTTTCAGCCAAGTGGTTCACAAAAGGGTTTGTTTCTTCAGGCTTCATTTGCTCACAATACCACCTGGTGGCCGAAGAGTGTAAAACAAGCAGATACATTACATATAACCTGATGTGATCTGTGATAACACTGTATTTTGCACTAGTTAAGGCTTAGAAATAACAGTGAAAAAAAATCAATTAAATAATAAATTTAAATGAATATAATGTGTATTTTCTGGTGGTATATAATGATTGTATAACGTAATATGACATAATATGCTTGAAATTTCGGATGTCATTAACAATGTCATTTCTCTAAAGCAATACAAGCGTTGATACACGCTTCACCAAAAGCTTCCAGGATTAGTGTTGCCAATTTAGTGACTTTTCAGACCCCCTTGGTGACTTTTTTTCCCCACAAATGTACGTAGTGACAAATCTAGTAAATTCTTGGACAAACCTTATTTAGTTTCTGAGAATCTCAGGCAGGGCCGCATTAAGACATCACTTGGCCCTGGGGCTATGACTTACTGCAGGGCCCCCCAACACAATAATATATATATATATATATATATATATATAGCATATTTATCCTATCATAATTCTTTGTACGGATTAAAAAAAAAAAAAAAAAACCTAGCCTAATAAAAACGAGCTGAAGGACAGTGATTTATTTCTAATGTTTGTCACAAATGGCGGGGCGGGGCGAGCAGAGCTCATTTGCATTTAAAGCAGCCTCAACCAGAATGAAATGATTTCTGCAGAGCTGATTTTGCCAAGGTAAAAAGGGTGTTGTTTTACACAACCATTGTGAATTTTTAACCAAAATATATTATACTTTTCATTAAGACTCCAAAGAATCATATCAACTTGTGAAAAATGGGCATCCGATGACCCCTTTAAGGAGAACTAAGAAATTCATACAGGTTTAGAGCAACTTAAGGGTGAGTACATGATGGCAATATTTTTATTTTGAGGTAAACTATCCCTTTAAAATCTCATCTTATAATGACATGATCTTGTATAGCCTGCAACAACATATGCTTTATCTTTAACTACGTTCATTTTTAAAACACAAATGACTGTGTTGATGAGTAGACAGGCATTTTGACAAGTAACTATGTGTATTTGAACGTTTAAACAGAACCAGGAACAGTGTTGCCAGATTGGGCAAGTGTCCATCCAACTGGGTTTCTGTTGATCAGGCTGATCAATGTTATTTTAATTCATCTGAACGTGTGTTAGGTATCAATTATAGAAAAATAATGTGCAGTGCAATGCATTTTTTCTTTAACAGCACTGTTCAATATAACAAAGCTCAGGTGATGGAAACCTGTCAGTCAGCATACTGTCTTGTTGGAGACGTGATCGCTTACCAATTATATGAAATAAAAGTTGTATTTACAGTAAAGAAAGGGAGAGTGACTCAACATGGATTCCCTTTGGTTTTCTCATTTCTTGAGGGCCACATAACAAAAAAATGGCTCATCTTACCCCGCTCTCCCCCTACTGTATCGTATTTTCTACTTACATGTTAATCACCTTCTCAAGGTGATGAAGTAATTTACCTATACCAGGATATATTATTTTACATATTTGTTGAAGTGACTAAATGTCAGCATTTGACATTAAATTGACGTTGGCTTGATGGATTTTGATTACTTTACAACACAACCTAAAAAGATCAAAATATCTGTATCAGCTGATGTCTGTATTTGACATCAAATTAACACTGACATTAGACATTGAACTGACATTGGATTTCGGTTGCCAAAATGTAACCAAATATCAACGTCTTATGACACTGTGAGCCTGCTGGGACATGGAAATAGATTAATGTATAAAGTAATGAATGCATGTTGAAAAAGATGTATTATATAAATATGAAATAAAAGTATGAATACTCATTTATTTATTTGTTTGTTTAGTCAGCTTTAAAATTCAATATCAAACATGCCTGTTTTTCCTTTTAAGACAGTGTCACATTTTAGATGTGCTACAGACTCTTTTGTTGGTAGTTACTTTCAGCACTTAGACAGCATATCTTAAATGTGTTTTTCACCAAGAATAAAACTCACAGTGCCTCTGACATATGTTTATATGTGTTTTCTTTAAAGAAATATCTATGCTCTTTGGGGATTTATTATTATTATTGTTATTATTATTATTATTTATTATTATGCAACAATAGAACAACAAATACAAAGACAAAGACAGAATAACAACAAAAGACAATGAGGGTTACATACATTAATCCAAAGCATACTATGTTAGCTTATAAGATCACACCATGAAAGATTCTTACATGTAATTAAATTATTAGATGTTCTTATTTACATACATGTGAAAACCTTTCCTAAAAACAAAAAAGGGAGGAGTTTTCTTTGAAAATGTACATTTATGAATGTAACATTTAACAAGAAATAACAATAAATTAATAATACATTTACAGTGAGAAGGGTCTGGATTCATGGAGTAATCAAATAACACATCTTGGGGGGTATACATTCGTTTTTATATAAATATGTTTTAACGAAATTGGAGAAGTCAACCCAGTACACTTTACAATAAGCACAGTCCCACTTTTGTAGGGATTGTAGATGCGGCAATGTGTGAAGGGGACTTTTATTTTGATCTGGTGATGTGACATCAAAAGGCTGCGCCGCGCTCCTGCATCTGTGTTTCAGCTGAAGAAAGGTTTGTGTTTTTAATTATCTAAAGAGTTTAAATCGGTACAACGCAGTACACGTTACAGTTTTTTTTGGACGCGATGTCAAGTTAATAAACTCTTATTGGATGTAGCATTTCAATACTTTATCTAACATTAATGAATGGAATTTTGTGAAAACAAACCTCATTCACACATTAGGAACATAAACGGTGCGTGCTATTTCACCTCCTATATCGTGAATCAGTTCATAAACACGAATTCATTCACTGGCACGTACTGATGGAGAAACGGAGCTTTTCGAAACTCCGAGTCAATTGAATCAATTGCTTCGCAAAATGATTCACTGTTTCCAAAAGCTCGAATCGCCGCACACTGACGAGACTTGCGGCTGTTCAAAACAGTGTAAATGCAACGAGAACAAACAAAAATGTTGCAAGTGCAATTTATGACATGTGATATAGTTATCATTAAATACATAATCAAAAGTAAATTGAGTATGTGTATTTTTTTTAGTATCTGGTGATTCAATGGCATTAACTATTACTCTAACTGACTCCCTTAATAGTGCACTGAATAACTAGGGAGCTGATTGAGACACACCCAGAGATTTAGTTTAGGTTCATTTTTCTTTCTGTTAATTATTCTCATCTTAAACAGGACAAAGTGTCCAAACAAACAGAAGCACCCCTGGTGAAGCAACTGAGATCCACGTGACACAATATTATAAAGATGGCTTGTGTTAAAGAGGAGAGTGAAGACGTTAAGATTGAAGAAGCATTCAGAGTAAAAGAGGAACAAACTGAGGAACAAACAGGTTAGTTTTCATTCTCAAAGTTCAGTTATTTTGTCCTTTGCCAGGTGTTTCTGTACTCCTGTCTGTGCTTTTGTCTCATTTAATTTGTCAATGCAAATGCATTTTGCAGCAAGCTAATGTGCACTTAGGCATGGAATAAACTATATATTAAAGGTCCCCTATGTTTATATCTAAGTAATTAAATTAATATAAATGTGCAATTAGTTGAATAATTCCTTAAATTAACGATTTTAGTCTGCCCTTGACTAACAATCTTTACTTCACGGAGAGCATTTACAAGACCATTTACCAGTACACATTTTTTAAAGCAACTTCTTTTTCTTGCAAAATCCCCTTCATGTTTAAATAATGCCATTCTTACCTGTCCATTTCTCTAACTTCGCACAGTAATGAGAGGCAGGATGTAATGAGATGTGAACAGTACACAAACCAGTACATGCAATTACTAAAGACACGGGATACACAGATTCACTATTATGCAAAAAATAGGATGACACAAAGAAAAAAGTTTCAAACAGTATTGTTTAAAATAAATAAATAAATATATATATATATATATATATATATATATATATATATATCAAACACTAAACTATTTTATTTCTTTAGGGTATAGTGATAGTTTTTATTTTTATAATGCTATATTATTTTTTCCATATCGTTTGATATCAATATTTATCGCAATATTCATTTACCATTAATGGGGGGAGGAAATGCTTCCCACATGTGTGTATGAGACCTTGATAATGTATGTAAACATACAGAACTGTATAATGAAAAAAAAAATGGTTGTTTGATATTCCTTGACAATAATATTATTACTTTGAGAATTGCATTTTAGTACACAGTAGTAATAACAACAATAATAATAACGAACTATTTTATGTAGTCCCTTTAAAAGTAGCATCTCAAAACACTTCACATACATGTGCAAATTATAAAGTTAATATAAACTTTTGTCTATAAAGATACACACAAAATACAGGCAATAAAAAAAAAGCTAACCTAAAAATACAAAGCCAATATAATAAAAGACAAAGTAATCACATAAATCACGTAAAAAATGCACTAAAAAATTTAGTTTTAAGGGATGCTTTAAAAACACTAAAGGATTCTGCGTAACTAATCTCAGGGCAGGGAGTTCCACAATTTAGGAGGAAATAAAGAGAAGGCCAGATTTTTTTTTTTTTGGTGGTGTTTTTCCCTTATATTGTGATAGAATAGTGGAGAGCAGACAGGAAGTGAAGTGGAACAGAGAAAGGGGGGCAGGATCAGGAAAGGTCCCCAAGCCAGGACTGGAACTCGGGATGCCCATAGTGCAATAGCACTGTATGTTGGCGCACTTGCCCACTAGGCTATCAGCACCGCCGAGACCGCCCATAGTTTTTAGCCAAGAATAATAGGTCTGTCATAATATCTTAAAGGAGAAGTTCACTTCCAGAACAAAAATGTACAGATAATTTACTCACCCCCTTGTCATCCAAGATGTTTGTGTCTTTCTTCAGTCAATAAAAAAGTATGTTCCTTGAGGAAAAAAAATCAGGAATTTTCTCCATATAGTAGACTTCAATGGTGCCCTCAAGTTTGAACTTCCAAAATGCAGTTTAAATGCAGCTTCAAAAGGATCCCAGCTGAGGAATAAGGGTCTTATCTAGCAAAACGATCTGTCATTTTCAAAAAAAATTGTCAATTTATATATTTTTTAATCTCAAACACTCGTCTTATTAAAATCGTCCTACATTGCTGCAGAAGTACACAAAGTGAACATGCAAAGAAGATCAAACGCCCTTTACCAAAAAAATTCTGAACAGCGATGTAGGATGATTTTGACGTTGAAGAATAAAACGAGACAGAAGTTTTCTAACATACTCTAACTGTATTGACCCGGATTACACAGACTACACATGCGCATCGCAGGGATGAGATAAAACAAGCATTTGAGATTAAAAAGTATATAAATTGTCAGTTTGTTTTTCGAAAATTACCGATCGTTTTGCTAGATAAGACCCTTCTTTCTCAGCTGGGATTGTTTATAGCCCTTTGACGCTGCATTTAACCTGCATTTTGGAAGTTCAGACTCGGGGGCACTATTGAAGTCCACTATATGGAGAACATTCCTGAAATGTTTTCCTCAAGAACATACATTTTTTTATTGACTGAAGAAAGAAAGACATGAACACCTTGGATGCCAAGGGGGTGAGTAAATTATTTGTAATTTTTTTTGTTCTGGAAGTGGACTTCTCCTTTAAAGTTAAACCCAACTTTTATTTTACTGTGTTGTCATGAAGGTCAGTTTTCAGTTTCCTTGTATTGAGACAGCAAATGCTGAAAACACAAGTGAGCTTCACGTGTGTTTGAGTCTGTGTATTAGACAAAACTGCAGCTTTCATTCACACAGACATTCGCAGAACATGCACTGATGGACTGCTGTCGCATTTATTTCTGCTTCATGATAGACTGTTGGATTAATCCATGTAGAGTAAAAATCAGAAGTTATGGTCTTTATCAACATAAATTTTATTGCGATCTCGATAGAGCTGGGGGATATTTATAGAACATGCTTGGTGGGCAACTTACAAACTCCATGCGACTAGGTGCCCGGTAGCACATTTATGGAACGGGGGCAACGATCAGTGGTGCATTTCCCAAAAGCAACTATGGTTGTACGTTCCGTCGTTACCAATAGAGTTCAATGGAACTAACGACTGTAGTTAGCTAACAGTGTTTTTGGGAAACACACCCCAGAGTGGAGGACTGGTCAATGATGTCACACGAACACAGGGACATAACAGTATTAAACAGAGGATTTAAATGCAAGCTTGATAGTTTTTGAGAGATTCTAAATAAAGTATTTTTGTAGTAATTAGCAATATTGAGAAGTGGTTCTCAGATTGCATGTAATGCCTCTTGTGTATAGGATCTAGTTGTATGTTGGATTTGACTCTGAATGTTTGAATGTTTTGACATCTGTTGCTTTGTTTGTTTGTTTTTCCATCGTAGACCTGTTGGTGCTGAAAGAGGAGAGTCAAGAACTGAATGAAATGGAAGAGAAAAATCAATATAAGAATCAACATGATTTTATAACTGGTGAAAAATCTTTTAGTTGCTCAAAGACTGAAACTTCCTCAGAAAAAATGGATCAAAAGACAGGAAGGAGTAGTTACTGCACCTGCCAACAGTGTGGAAAGCGTTTCAGGAAAACATGTATGAAAATGCACATGAGAGTTCACACAGGAGAGAAGCCTTATGCCTGCCAACAGTGTGGAAAGTGTTTCAGTCAAAAAGCAACTCTTGAAAGCCACATTAGAATTCACACTGGAGAGAGACCTTACACGTGCCAACAGTGTGGAAAGAGTTTCACTCATCATGCAAACCTTGGAGCCCACATGAGTGTTCACACTGGAAAAAAGCCTTACAAATGCCAACAGTGCGGAAGACGTTTCAACCGGAAAGGAAACCTTAATTCCCACATGACAGTTCACACTGGCGAGAGCCTTTTCACCTGCCAACAGTGTGGAATAACTTTCACTCAAAAAGGAAGCTTTAACAGACACATGAGAAAGCACAAAGAAAAGCAGCCTTACATGTGTGATCAGTGTGGAAAGAGTTTTGATCAACATGAAAACCTTGAAGTCCATATGAAAACTCATAAAGTGAATCCCTACACATGCCCGACGTGTGGAAAGAGTTTCCGTCAAAAACAACAATTTAAAGACCACATGAGAATTCACTCTGGAGAGCAACCCTACACATGCCCTCAGTGTGGAAATAGGTTGAATTATAAACGACACTTGAAAGAGCACATGCGAATTCACACAGGAGAAAAGCCTTTCACCTGCCAGCAATGTGGGAAATGTTTCAACCGAAAAGGAACCCTTAACAGACACATGAGAACTCACACTGGAGAGAAGCCGTTTATATGTGGTCACTGCGGAAATAGTTTCAGATATAAAGCAGCCCTTAAATACCACATGAGTTTTCACATGTGAAAGAGCTATTTTTATGTCATTAGTGTGGAGTTGTAGGAAGTTTCACAGACAGGAAACATCTTAGGAATCATGTAGTAACATCAGAGAGAAGCTTGAGGTTCATAGAAGCAACACAGGTAGAGTTAAAAATACCTGAATGGCAGATTTGGTCCTTGGATTAAAATGTGTTTTGGTTGATCGGATCACAAATACACAGCTTCTGTATCACAGTCCATTTTTGACCACCTCTGTCCCCATTTTTGGGGTCATGTTTTTTTCATATGTTTTTCAAATAGAGGACATGAATAAATTAAAAGTAGCTAATATTTTTGATGTGATAAAAATAACTCTAAAGCAAAGGATGCCTATTGGGTTATAAGATTCTTGCCCAATTACATACGTGGTAAATTTGTCATTTAGACAAGCGTTTGTTCCATCAGCTTGGAAGTTGGTCACAGTTATTCCAGTTCATAAAGTAATTATAGGCCAATTAGCATCTTTTTGATTATATCTAAGGTTGCAGAAGAATGGGTATCTAAGTTACTTCTTTACATTCTGTGCAGTTTGGCTTTATAGTAATTATTCCACAGAATCAGCTAATTCTTTGTTGAAAAAGTCAAATTCCTTTGGTGGTATCTTCTTAGATCTAAAGAAGGCATTTGACACAGTTGACCACCAGGTTCTTTTAGCTAAATTAACAAATGAAAATTTTTTGAAAGACTTAATAATTTGGATAAAAACATCTTTTTAAATAGGAAACAATCTATGTGTATTGATGGTACAAACTCATCTTACCTTGATTGCCCCACTGGGGTTCCACAGGGCTCTATCTTGGGACTTATTTTATTATATTAGTGATTTATCTGGAGTATATAAAGATGGAAATGTTTACATGTATGCAAATGATGTAGTCATTTTTACCATTTGTAAACAATGGGAGAAGGTTTCAATTACCTTAATCACTGCTATGGAAAATGTTCAGGACTGGTTTACTACTGAAAAAAAAGTGTCACTGTATAAGAAATTAATGAAAGTGCTAGATAATAAACCCTTTTCATTCAACTACTGTAACATTCTTAAAAAAAACACACAATTTATTGAGAAAAAACAGATTGTTATTGGTACCAGATATATCATTAGAACAGACGGTGAGGTGCCATACAGACAAACATCTTTTGGTCAAAGTATTATCTGTAATAGGATGTCAATATTGAAATAGTCTACCGAACTCATTAAGACAATGTTCCACTTGTCATACTTTCAAAAATCGCTTTAGAAAGTGGCTCATGCCAAATCAATTGTGTAACCATTTTACTTTAATTTTTTAAATATTTGTTTTCTGCAGTATTTTGTTTTCTATATGATGTTTGGATGTATATTTGAGTATGTGTTATTGTGTGCTCCCACGTAGGGTTTCTGAATATATTTGTGAATATAAATGCGCAATGTTGCTATAATCCAGCTTGCTTACATGCTATGTTTCATACAAATGTTCATTAACATGCATTGTCCCTATTAAATAAGTAAATAAACAAACCATTTGTATCACTCTGCTTGGAGCATTTCTCAAAATTATTATTTTTTTTAATTATTTCTAAAAATAATACTGTTTTGTGTCAAAGAATGTAGTTTTAAGAATCAGAATATGTGGTTTGTTAATGAAAGAATCTCTGCTGGCTCTGCTGGCTCTATAGTGGTTTAACATAAGACATTCGTTTTGAATAAATCTAACAGGCAGTCTCTGGTCTCATTAATCTATTATTTGTTCCAGAGCAAATAGTCTTGGCAGAGGGCAGAGTCTCATAACATTAGATTTTATATAACTTTAATGCCGTATATCAGAGCGCTGCCTTTGTACTTTTGACTGAATTGCCTGGCAACTTTAATGATGGCTGTTGTTGTTGTTTATTAAATACCATTAATTAGTAAGTAACATTTTACATAAATAATAGTGTTTAATAAAAGTATTTGGTACTGAGAAACAATGTGTGTTCATCATGGTAAACTTTATATTATCCCACCATTAGATGGCGACAAGGGACTGTTTTTTTTAAAAGTGAGTCTGCAGTAAAGGCTGAAAAAGGGCCAAACACTGAGCAGCGCTGTCATTGGAAATCAACCTTAACAGATGAAAGGATGGTACGACAAAGATATTGCTTTTTCAAAACAGAAACTGAAACTAATGTTTTATTTTGATATGAGATTGACCGGAAAAATGAATGAGGTATCAAATGCAGGTAATCACACTTGCCCAGTCCATCTCTCTCATAATACTACTGCGGTCATGCCATCTGTCATAAATCTGACCTGTGACCTTCGGTCCTCTCACCACCAGATGTCACCCTCTCACTCCACTGACATTCACATTACACTGACTGTTGCACCACACCCCGGACTACATTCCCTATCAGCCATTGCGCTGATCACCTGTGTCCAATCAGAGACTCTATTTAAACCCTGGACTTCCTCTCACTATTCACAGAGTATTGTATTGTGTTAACATTCATACAGAGCCTTTTGTTAGTTATCTTGCCTTGTTTTCTTAATCCTGCTTCCTAGCCTAGTTAGATCATCTTGTCAGCCTTCAGCCTGCCCTGGATATCCCTTTTGCCTTGTCATATTTGGAATACCCGTTTGCCTCGCCCCTTTGGATAAATTTTGCCACAGAATTAAGATTGTTAACTTAATATGATTTTCTTTTTAATAATTTTGTTATTTAAATACTGCATGTTAAACTGGGCCATCAGAAACACCACATGGTGGATCTGTTACTTATGTTATTGACTTAATCTATTTTTAAATGTATATTTGTTATTAAACTAGGACTGGAAACACTTCCTGAGATGTTAACTTCAGCGCAACTACTGTAATGCTAAGTAAATCCAAATACACCAAACGGAAATGAAGCAATCAGTGTCAGTTTCATACTGAATTTGAAGCAGAAATTTAGTTCCTCAATGTTTTCCTGTTCTTCTGTTAAGTGGATTGAAGAATAACCTCCATTTTATTTTGGTGGTCCATTAAACATGCAGTAATAACCATCCAGTTCTGTATGTTTTCTCTCAGTGCTACCAACAATTCGAGATTATGTCCAGATTATGAGGAAAAAACACTTTTAGACAGTAATGAAGTTGTCAGATATGCAAAATAGTCATGCCTATTATAGCCTTAAGTCAATATACAAACCCTGTATTACTGGGTTTCTCATATTGCCCGAGGGAAGAAACTGTTATTATATATCTGGCTGTCCTGGTATTTGTGGCTCTGTAGCGCCGAGCAGATGGCAAAAAGCCATCTTGTTAAGCCTTGGATGTAAGACAGTTTTCTTACCCCATTGGCAGATATTTTTTGTTTTAAATGAAAACTAACAAAATGTGAATATTTCTTTCAGAAAAGACATTATATCTTAAGTCAATTTACTTGTCAAGTAAATGCATCCTGACTCAAAAACTCTTAGACACTTGTACTAGAAAACGACAAAAATACTAACGAGGAAAATCATTTTTTGCAGTGCATCATTTGCTGCAAAGACTGCATGCCAGAAGAGTGGCTGCATATGGATTGTGACATACATATACACACAAAAAAATTCAACCTTCATAACAGGAAGTCCTGCACTGAGAAAATTTACAAGCCCATCGAGCCAACGGTGTGCTGTGTAAAAAAAAAAGAAAAAGATGGCAGATATACACTGGTCAGTCAACGTAGTGTTTTGAACGTTTTTGGTAAAGTGGTTAAAGTTATGTTTTTTAAACTTTATTTTAATTACAGTTTTAATTGGAAATAGTTTTAATGTTTTCTCACTAATTATAGAACTTTTCCATTTATGCACTTGTGACCTTGTAAACCTCACAGAATCAGCTGGCAGAACAATCATTTTGGTTTGCATAAATGGTAGGAACTATGGTTTTATATTTTAATTAATTCTTGTTTCTTTATATGTTACAAAATAACCAGATATTGTTCTATATTTTAATTTTAGGTCAGTATGATTTGTATTTGCTAAACCTACTGTGCAGAGTATGTCTGGCACAGTGGATACCTGACATAAGCGACAAAATAAGAAGTTAGTATTTGCCAGAATCTGTGAATGCTGACACTTTTTTCAGTGGATGTCTTCAGGACATTTGAAGAAATAAAATCTTTTGGACTCAGTTTATCAAGACAAGGTTTTTTGCAGATGTTGGATAGGAGGACATCATTTAGCAAGGGTAAGATCAGTGTGGATCAAAGTTGGTTAGAAAAGAAGGGAGAAGTACACCAGTGCTCCAAAGATAGTAATGGTAGCATTATTCTTGTCCCCACTCTAGACAAGTGTACCAGAGCATAGAAAAACTAACAGTGTAATTATAAGTTTATTTATTCTAAACTGGAAAGTCAAAGGAATGAAGCCAAGTTCAAGTCCTTTGCATGTATACTGAACCAGTTCCAGAGTGTGAATGCACATTTTAAAAAAATGGTTCTTGAAATGGATGAGGACTAAATAGAAAATTTCAGTAAAATTTGGGCAATATCTCTTCAATAAGCATGGCATGATGTCACAAAACATTGGTCAAAAGATGTGTGAGACAGGGGGCCTAGTCATCCATGGAAAACAGAACGGCAAGTTAAAGGAGTCATATTTCTTCATCCTGGCTAATTTCCCTCATGCCATTGAAACAGTTCACAGTGTGGCTGTCTTGAATGAGGAAACAAGCACATACAAAACCTATTTTAGCACTGAATTTAGGGCACAACCTCACATACTTGTCATAATCTAAAAATATATATAGTAAACATGCAAGACAGGACTTTAGTGGTCACAAGTTGATATACAGGGCCTCATTTATAAAGTGCGCACATCTGTGGAGAACATTTGCTTTAATCACCCAAACAAAACAGTAAGATCTTTTTTCAACTTAGTACTTTTACCAATCATTTCATTCAGGAGCAAATAATACAAGGTAACCGTTTCAAATTGTCCTTGGTGCTGAATGAGTGTAACTGAACTGTAAAAATTTTCACAGCAAATATTACACTTATGTTCAGACAAAAAAAAAAAAAATAATAATATAAATATATATATATATATATATATATATATATACACACGAAAAAGGATTAAAAAAAAAAAACACAAGTCATTTTCATAAGCGAAATATATATTTAAATGAAAATCACTTTCACACAATTAATCAAGCCGGTCATTAACATTGGGCCATAAATTTTCATCAGCATCACAGTGGATGTCTTCGTTGTTCAGGCACCGTGGGAAAAATCTCCTGGCATGACGAATCTAGGCTTGACATTGCTCAGCAGTTATATCACCACAAGCTTCACCCATGGCTTGAAGAAGGGAGACATGCTCATGGGGGTGGCGATCATACACCTTCCACCTCCATGTAGAGAAGAATTCCTCAATTGGGTTGAGGAAAGGGGAATATGATGGAGTCTATCCTGCTCCATATTTGAACAGTGCAAAGTGTCAAACACAGTTCTACTTATATGGTAACTAATTGTGATCATCAGGGGAAACAATTAGTAATTAGTATTTCTTGATTGAAAGCTCTTGCAGCAATTTGT
>JAHKKF010528813.1:0-24462 GCA_019740295.1 Labeo calbasu
AAAAGTATATAGAAATGTTTGTAAAAAACAAACAAAAAAATATAAATGATAAACACATTACAACATTATTAAAACTGAAGCTAAAATTAAAAAATATAAATAAAATATAATATAAAAAGTAATAGATGGTTCCAAATAAATACTGTTTTTTAAGGTGTAAATTATTGAAAATAAAGTAATTGGAGTAAGTTTTACAAAAAATAACTGGACTAACAGTCCAGTATCATCATATTTAATTTGATTATTATTTATTTTATTTTGATTTATTTGATATTTGATTTTTTCATATTTATTTTTGTGAGTTTGAGACACTGTTGTTATTGCTAACAAAAAGTATTTTAAATCATTTTCAGTAATTGCAGTGAAGCTGAAATAAAATAAAAATATAAATAATATAAATAAAGATAATATAAATATAAATATTACATGAAAAAAAAGAAATGCTGCCTTGGCTAATAATTGAAATTATTATTATTATTATTTTTATTACTTAAGTTGAAATAAAAACTGGGGGGAAAAAATGACAAATATATATAAATATTTGTTAAAAAAAAAACTAGAAACCACAAGTACATTACAAAATGACTAAAACTTAAACTAAATTAAAATAGAAATATAATACAAATAAAAGATGGTTAGAAAATATTAATAAATACTATACATTAAATTTGTTGCAAATTACTGAAAAAATCATTGCAGTAAGTTCTACAAAAAAAATACAATTTCAGTGTTTCTACTTGAGCATTTAAATAAACAAATACAAATATTTGTAAAAAATAAAATAAAAACAAGCACTAAACTTGTTTAAAACTTGTTACTAAAATTTAAACTGAATTAAAAATGAAAATAATATAAAAAAATAAAGTTGTAAATGAAGTTGTAAATTACTGAAAAAATTATTTCAGTAAGTTCATATATATATATATATATATACACACACACAATTTCAGTTTTTCTACTTAAAAATGTAATGTTTCATTTATTGTGTCACTTGCCATTCATTTGTAATTGAGAAATTTACTAGCAATTTCTGAGTGAAGATTGTTTCTACACCATTTTTGTGTACATAATAGTATATAAATAATACTAAAATAACACTGGTTTGAAATCATGAGTAAAGAAGGAAACACAATAAACGATCTCCCTGAGAAATATTCAGTGACAACTTGCCCCGGTGTCTCTCCCCTATACATTTAATGATAACTACCGTAAATCATCTGCTATTGATTTTTCTCTAATAGAATTACATTTTGTAAGCGATGTCTCTCCAGACTGCAGGCGCTGATGAGCAGAGTTTGAATACACAGACGCCACAGGCACATATCGACTGACTTCTGCTAATGAGATTCAATCATCTCTCGCAGAAAACTAATGAACGTTACCTGAGACGAGCAAATGTCAGAGCAGCTGAACGTCGCCCTGCGGTTTGAGAGTGAAGCTCGACGCTTTCCATCCCGTGAGATAAATCAACAATTATACCTACAGACGGGCTGTTAAAGTTTATTTCTAGAACAGAATCGATCTGCGTGTCGTCTTTTAGTGTCCATTTCACATTAGACAGACCATGCTGTGAGACTCTTTTGGCTTCAGTATGTTTTAAGGTTCGACGGAAGCCGGATGAGTAGCTATTAAATAAATAAAACTTTACTTACGTCACATTTTAAAAGTGAGGCTGGATTTCGGAGATGAGGTGGATTATAACCTTTGAGTCTGAAGCATTTACACTAAACTGAACAGTTAAAACATTCCTGATAATGTGCTCAACCTCAGTGAATGGGTGCCGTCAGAATGAGAGTCCAAACAGCTGACAAAAAAACATCACAATAATCCACACCACTCCAGTCCATCATCTTGAGAAGACAAAATCCATCATTAAGATGTTTTTAACTAAAATACATGGACAAAAAGTCCGTCTGTTGTCTCTCACATCTCATGTTAGAGCTGTTTTGGTTTGTAAACGGTGCTTGATCTGTGCAGATTTCTCTCCTGATTCAGACCAGACCACTATTTCACTGGAGGAAGTGTTATTATTATTTTTGAGATGTTTTATCAGCTGTTTGGACTCTCATTCTGACGGCACCCATTCACGTCCATTGGTGGACAAGTGATGAATTGACACATTTCTTTTGCTATTAAATGTCATCTTTTCAGATCATTAGTGATGTAAGATTAGGATGAGTTTGTTTCTTCATCATATTTGTAGAAATGTGTCATTCAGTCACTTGCTCACCAATGGATGCGAATGGGTGCCGTTAGAATGAGAGTCCAAACAGCTGATAAAAACATAACAGTAATCCACAAGTAATCCACACCACTCCAGTCCATCAGTTCACATCTTGAGAAGACAAAAGCAGAAAAAAATCCACCATTAAGACGTTTTTAACTAAATTATCAGTCCATAATCCATAATAAGCCTCCTCCAGTGTTTTCTCAAGATGTGAACTGATGGACTGGAGTGGTGTGGATTACTTGTGGATTATTGTGATGTTTTTTATCAGCTGTTTGGACTCTCATTCTGACGGCACCCATTCACTGCAGAGGAACGTTTCAGTCATTCGATGAAAACGGCAGACATTAGTGTAATGGCGTGTTTCTCTGTGTGCTGTAAACATGTTGCATGTAATGAGCAGCTCAGTAAAGAGCAGTAACCTTCTGTTCTCAAAGCCCGCGGGTGTTCATTATCCGCTGCAGTTTTCTTGCCCTTTTATTGCGATAAACAGTCTGATTAGACGCGCTTCTCCTAATATATGAAATTAGAGGATTGTTGTGTTTTGTTATATTCTGTGAGTGTGTTATATAATACTAAACAATTTATTCAGCAGGTTTTCAAAACAAAGTGCTTTATTATAATATATGTGAGTCAAGGTCTGTGTTTTGAGTTATAAATGCTTGTATTTTCTATCTGTGGTTTTGTTTACTACGTCAAACTTTTAGACTTTCTACAATGATGTTTGTGAATTCTATCCTAAACTACAACCCAACATGATCAGGTTTTTTTTTAAGAATAAGAATAGTCACTATAAAATGACAGTAGATTAAATAAAGCATAAGTTTTCATAAGTTTAAAGTCGGGGTAAGTTGTCACATGTGTTTTAAATGTTAAAGGGAACCACTGCAGGCACCTGTTAAGTCTGAGATTTTGGGCTTTTTGGTTTTTCATAAAGTGATTTTTTCAGACTAGTGGAAAGAAAACATCCAAAAGACACTGGTAGGTGTTTCTTTTTATAGCACTTTATATATTTGTGTCAATAGATTTCAATTACAATACATATTTTTAAAGGCCGTTTCTCAAAATGAGTTTTTTCTCCTACACTGAGCCATAAATCAACACTTCAGCACTTACACAGCAAACTTTACATTTTTATTCCTGTCTATATCCTGAAGGTTTTTACAGAGGGATTTGTTCATATATAATTTGCTTGATTCTATACATTTTAAACCCAAAAAATTGTAAAAATATAGTTTTCTGTCTGTTTATTTTTTGAATTATGGAGCGACAAAAATGAGATCCCAACTCAAAAACCCAAAGAACCCAAAATTCCCACTATTAAAACAATTTGACTCTTAATATGTTTTGAAACTGACTTTATCCAGCGTTCCAATTTTTGAACTAGAAATATATGCAAATCAGCGCATATTTCATTAAATAATGTCTCATTTGCATATTTAAACCTAACATTTTAGAAAACTTGTAATACAAAAAATGTATTCACCTGCAGTGTCTTGCCTTAAATGAATTAATTACATCCCCTGTTAGCCAAAACAATCTTTTTTGTTACCATTTAGATTACATTTCACAGCTTTATAAATTGTTTTTGAGTTCTATGATTATTAAGCCCCAAAATTTGACAAAATTTAACATGCTTTAGTAAAGAAAAAAAGAAATACAACATATATAAATGTCATTTTTTAAATAATTTAAGAACTTGAAAATAAATATAAGAAAACAAAACTTTATAGAAACAGGCAATTAAAATTGAAATAACGCAGTTCAATATATTCATGCACATTCACTGTAAGAATTTTTTTCACAGTTGTAAATAAAACAGATTTTTGCAGTTCATTTTACAAGAAAATACTATTTTGGTTTTTGTACTTGTCACGTTTAATTCACTGTTATTTGCTCTATATTTGTAATTTTTATAGCAATTTCAAGCAATTTGTTTATGTATGTGTATATGTCGATCAAACACATTTGTTTAAATTTTTTATTTTACTTTTGTTAACTTTAATGTCCAGCTATAATATTTCAATTTGAATATGGTTCATATAAAGTGTTATTTGCATGGTATATACCAGTAAACATTTTTAGATCACGCACTCCAAAAAAAAAAAAAAAAGTAAAAAATACATCGAATCTTTAAAACACTTGGTGAATTGTATAAAACCATGTCTCTTTCCTTTTAAAATGGTAACAGTTTGTAGATGTATTTATTTTCCTTGCAACCCCCTAAATGATATATATATTCTTTGTTTGTTTGTTGTTTATTGTTTGATGTTGATATTGTTCAATAATAAAAAAAGAGATCAGACCAACATACCGAATTATACAGTCGATCGCAAAATAATAACTGTAAATGATCATATTGTAATGAAATGTGTGACACGGGCGCGTGGACAGCATGAGCGCGCGTGTGATTGGCCGCGGAGCCTGCGCGTTCACGCTCTAGTTGTGAGATTTGCGCGCCGCCGCTCGCTGGAGGAGAGGAAAGCGATAGTTGTCACACAGAGGGGCAAATAACTCACGGTTTCCAATGAATAACTACCCCTTCCGCTCGAGCGCCAGCTGACGGACTGCCCTGCGCGAACACACGCGGACGGAGGAGCGACGCGCGCGCGATCGTGTGAGGTAAATGTGTGTTTATTCGACGTGGGATCGCTCAAACACCTTCCTTGCTTCTTCTCATCTCATCTGATCAGCGGCATCAGCGGCATCATCGCTCATCCGTCAGTCCGTCCCGTCCGCGCTCATCATCTCCTCCAGGCCGCGTGTATCGCGCGCGTCGAGGCGCGTTGTTGTGTGTCGCTGTGTTGTGGTTTGTGTGGCGCGTCGTTCTGACGGATGGAGGTGTTCAGCGCTGATGTGATGTGTGTGTGTGTGTGTGTGTGTGTAGGTATTACTGAACGACACCATCATCACATCGCCTCTGTCCTGCGCTTCTCTGATGAGATTCTTCATCTTTATTCCTCACAGCAGATCCAGATTATGCTGCCGTTCATGTCTCCATCAGCATCTGTGCTGCTCTATATATTCATGAAAGCGTGGACATCTCTATCTGTCTGTCTGTTCTGTCTATCAATCATTGTTTTTATTTATTGTCTGTCTGTCTGTCTGTCTGTCTGTCTATCTATCTATCTATCCATCTATGTACATATCCGTCCACCTGTCCGTCAGACAGACAAGACAGACAGATGAATAGACAGACAGACAGATAGATAGATAGATAGACAGACAGTCAATCAGATAGATATCCATGTCTATCTATCTGTCTATTCATCTGTCTTTCTATTTGTCTATCTATTTATCTATGTCTATCCATCTATGTGCGTTTATGTCCATCTGTCTGTCCGTCAGAGTCAAGAATAGACAGATGAATAGATTGACAGATAGATATGACTGATATCTATCTATCTATCTATCTATCTATCTATCTATCTCTCTGTCTGTCTCTTTATCAATGTATCTGTCCATCCGTCAGACAGACTGATATCTATCTATCTATCTATCTATCTATCTATCTATCTATCTATCTATCTATCTGTCCATCAGACAGAGAGACAGACAGGTAGATAGACAGACGTTCGCCATCTGTCAATGTATCTATGTATCCATCCGTCAGGTAGACAGACATCCATATGTCCGTCTATCTATCTGTCTGTCTATTCATCTATCTTTCTATTTATCTATCTGTCTGTTTTCATTCTACAGACAGACAGACAGACAGATGAATAGATAGATAGACGCCCATCCCTCTGTCTAATCATCTATCTGTCTGTCTATCTGTCTATCTATCTATCTATCTATCTATCTATCTATCTATCTATCTATCTATCTATCTATCTATCTATCTATGTCTCTTTATCTATCCATCTGTCTGTCTGTCCGTCTCTTTATCAATGTATCTATCTATCTATCTATCTATCTATCTATCTATCTATCTATCATCTGTCTGTCTGTCTGTCAATCTATCTGTCTATCTATCTATCATCTGTCTGTCTGTTTGTCTATCTATCTATCTATCTATGTCAGTCTCTTTATCTATCCATCTGTATGTCTCTTTATCTATCCATCTGTCCAAATGACAGATAGACAGATGTCTATCTATCTCTCTGTCTATCCATATGTCTATCTATCTATCTATCTATCTATCTATCTATCTATCTATCTATGTCTGTCTCTTTATCTATCCATCTGTATGTCTCTTTATCTATCCATCTGTCCAAATGACAGATAGACAGATGTCTATCTATCTGTCTATCTATCCATATGTCTATCTGTCTATCTATCTATAGTTTATTCTGTTGTTAGTTGTATCTATCTACTGTTTATGTTTCTGTTGTTCTGTCTACCTACCTGTCTATCTGTCCATCTCTCCTGTCTATATCTTCCATCCGTCCATTGTTGTATTGTTGTAGCTGTCTGTCTGTAATCTGTCTGTAATGTGTCTGTCTGTTGGTCAGGAGTATCCGGTGACGGCGGCGGCAGCAGCTCCGGCCGTTCCTGTGCTCCAGTATGGCTCAGCCGGGCTCGTGCGCTCAGAGCAGTAACGGTGTGGCCGATGAGTCTCCCAACATGCTGGTCTACAGGAAAGTAAGTGCAGCAGATCCATCATCTCCTGAAACACCTGCAGACACGAACGCTCCTGCTCAATCAGCATAAGATCGCTCCGATAACTCGATATCGACTGCGCTGATTTAATTTCTGCGGCTGTCTGTCTTTCTGATGCTCAGTCAGGATGTGTGTGTTGGTGTTGTGAGGTGTTTCATGAACCGTGTGACACCGTGAGTACTCACCAGTGCTCAGTGATGAGAAAGCGGGACTAAAGCTGCTGAATCTACTTCAGTTTGAGGCTGTTTGCGTTTTATAACATCATGCATCGTGCAATGAAATGTAAGAATTACTGTTTGCTAGTAATAGGCTTCATCTCAGTGTTCTTTGAAATCGGTGTGGTTTAGAAACATGAAGAGCTGGTGTTTGTAGGTGTGATTTCTGATGTACAGATGTTGCATTGATATCTCAAACGGATGCTCTCATCCTCACAGATGGACATGAAAGCGTGTTTGAGCTGAGAGACTCTGACAGCTGCCATGTTTCGGAGACTGAGGAACGATGGTGTGTTACTACTGTGTACTGTTAGTTAACCGCTAGTTGTGTTCCACTAATTTGACTGGACATGCGACAATTCCAGAGTGTGGATGTTTTGTATAACATCCAGTTTTGGTGTCTTTTTTTAACTGTTTTCATGAATTAACTATTGTGCTGTAATAAATATAATTACTTGATTTAGTGCTCCTGATCAAAATGACTTGTAAATCTCTCTTTATACTATATTATCACCAAATCTTGGGTTTTGTATTTCTTTTTGGACTGATTGATAGACCTCATTAATCTGAGCTGATGCAGCTCAGTCTTTGAGTGGAAAAAAGTGTTATTTGTGGATAATTTTGGCAATATTCACTCAGAAACTGGTGCGTAAACTCAGATCAATGAGGCCTACAATCAGTCAGCTCCAAAAAGAAATACAAAACCTGTGCTAATTAACAAGTTGATAAAAAGACTGAATCCAATATAATATAGAATAACAAGAGATTAATATGCAGTTTTTTGTAGGATGGTCATTATTGACACCACAAGTGAAACAAAGTGGGAAAAAATCCTCAAAATCTGAAAATTGTCCATTTTTATTTTGTTGTTTATTTTTAAGTTTTTATATTCTATTTGACTAAAGACAGTAAGTTTTAGCCCAATTTGATAATATTAGTAATAGTAATCTTTATTTTATATAAAAATAAACTGGGTTGTGAATAGCTTTTCATGTTGACTTGAACTTCCTGTTTACAGTCCTATTATATAAAAGCAGCCTCACACTCGCAGTTGTTGACTTTTCTGGCAGAATGATTTCCCAGCTTGTCCATTTCCATCAGCGATTATGGGTGGGTTTGGACGAGGCCTTTGGCTGCGGGTCTCTCCACCCGTCCACTGCCTCCCCATCAGATTAGCTGTGTGTTTGGTGTGCCGGTCAAAGCTTTCGGTCACTAACTGGTAGAGCGATTGGAGTCCAACTGGAGGCGACACAAGCGCACCAGCGTGTTTCCCCTGCAGGATGATATTTGGGCTCTTGTGAAGTGTGCTAATGGCTCATCAGTGACGCGCGTGTGGGCGAGCGCCTCATCTGCGTTGCCATGTTTGTAGGTGGTTTTGTAAGGACGTTGGTGTGCGTAGCTCTGGTTTGCTTTGCCGTGCAGAAAAGTGAAACTTTGAGCATCAGGTCAGTGCTGGTTCTTTACTCGGACTCCTGAACTCAGTTCCACCGCAGGCGTGTTGGTGCTGTCATTCACATGTGTCAGAGACGACGGTGATGTGGTCCTTATGCACAAACGTCACAACAGTGACCTCAAATGTATTTGCACACCCACAAATGCCTGAATGTGCTTGGATGAGAAAAAAGATCAAATCAAGATTTATTGTAAACAAAGATTGAAGAGCAAAAGGAAGTTTGTTGGGTTTTAATTGTAATTTTTAAATTACAAGGTGTAGAGTTAGTTAATCTTAGAATCACAAGATGTAAACTTAGAATTATGAGATGCAAACTTAGAATTGCTAAAATAAAAAAGAAGTGCAAGATGTAAAGTCAGAATTACAAGATGTAAACTTAGAATTGCTAAAATAAAATAATTGCAAGATGTGTAGTCAGAATTACAAGAGGTAGTGAAAACTGCAAGATGTAAACTTAGAATTAAAAGACGTAAACTCGAAATTACAAGACGTAGAGTCAAAATTGCAAGACGTAAAATTAGAATCACAAGATGTACACTTAGAATTGCTAAAATAAAAAAAGAATTGCAAGATGTAAAATCAGAATTACAAGACGTAAAGTCAGAATTGCAAGATGTAAACTTGGAATTATGAGATGCAAACTTAGAATTGCAAGACTCAGAACTCAGAATTACAAGAAAAAAATGCAAAACGTAAACTTAGAATCACAAGATGTAAACTTAGAATTGCTAAAATAAAATCTCAGAATTGCAAGATGTAAGGTCAGAATTATGAGATGTATACTTAGAATTGCAAGATGCAAACTTAGAATTTCGAGATGTAGAGTCAAAATTGCAAGACATAAACTTAGAATCACAAGATGTAAACTTAGAATTGTTAAAATAAAAAAAGAATTGCAAGATGTAAAGTCAGAATTACGAGATGTAAACTTAGAATTGCTAAAATGAAAAAAGTCAGAAGTTGCTTCAGCTTTGAGTTGTCAGCGCTGTTGACAAAAAGTTAAACCGTCCTTGTTTACCTTCACCTGAGCGCATTGTTTTCACGTTTGTGTGATCGTATATAGTCAAAGAGTGTAGTTGCTGTGAGTGAGAGCTAACTTGAGAGGGCTTGTTTATGAACACACATTATGACGAATACGTCCATCCAGAACAGTGAGTGAAAGCCGCACATCATCTCTATTCACATCCAGTCATATTTATTTACTCCATAGCAACAGTTTCACAAAATCACTCTTACATAACTGTATCTGTCATTATGAGGCGTTACGAGTAACCCACTGCTAAATAGTCATTGTACAGTGCTTCTGCTTTGAGTTTTTGGTACAAACTTCTCATGGCTGTTTTTATTAACTTTAGACGGATGAATTCTGCCTGCTATACATGAGCATAGTGATCTATATGGAAATATGCAGAATTCACAGATTAATGAAAAAATGAATGAGGATTTGTTATGGACCTGATTTAAGCTGAAGTCAATAATGTCTTAATTAACAGGTTTTTTTAGTTCTACCTTTGTGTACATTGTACCAATTATTTTGTCAGTACTAAACAGTATAAGAACTGCATCGTGTAAATATGTGTGCTTCTAGTCGATTAGTGAGGTTGGATGGCTTATGTAGATTTTTTTCCTTTTCCAAACTTGAATATTTTATGCTTTAACAGGGATGAATTTAGAGACTGAGCTTCACAGAAAGGGTTTTAGCAGTTTCCGCATGCTGACCGTCTGATGTTAACTGATCCCGAGACGCTCCGTCTCTACATTTATCCTTTTTAAGCACTTCTGGAACACTTCTTTCTACATATTCACCACTTCAGGAATACATATTAAGGCTGACTCCAGATCAGCTGAGTCATCAGTCATCCTGCTATCCCAGGTGAAAAAAAAAGTGAAGTAAAGTGCTCTATTTTCACACACTTGTACTTAATATACTAAAAATGATTCTTCAACACTTCTTAAGATAGACCTAAGATCATCTAAGTGTGCTCAACTGTGCTATTTTGGGACAGCGTGAATGTGAACTAAAATGTGCTTTTAACATCCAGCATTTAAAAAACGTTTCCACTGTGTGAAAGACGGGTTTAAGTGTACAACAAGTGGTAACTAAACACATTTCAATACTTTGACCATTTCTAATTGATTATACTAAAAAAAATTAAGGTATCAACTGCACTTATGTTTTTTTTATGTCGAAATAGGTAGAATTTTTTACAGTGTTGAGAGGCGCCGATCTACATGATGACTTTTAAAGAGTTTTAAAGCAGCGTGATGTGAGTGTCTGGTAGAAATGACCCTAAATTAATCTAATTATGCAGGGCTTCCTTCAGAGGAGTCTCAGCACTGATGACATCATCAGGCTCTGTGGTTCAGTCCATTAGAGACGGATCTCTCTTTCTGTTCCGCTTTTCTCCAAAGCGTTTGAGGCTACTGGGCTAAACTCTCTTATCTGACCCGTTTTCTCATGCAGTTGTTGTTTCTGGAGATGTAGTTCATCTCTGCTCTAAATTCAGAGATCTGCGCTCTGGATCAGTGTTTCAGTAGAGCCTCGGGTTTTGCTTTTAAAAACGCTGGCATTCACAACCTCGTTTAATTTAGAGCTAATATTCAAATGATGTGAGGCAACGTTACGTTTGGAAATGACATTAATTGACATTTTAAAAAGATTCTTGAAAATGTTACATTTCATGTTGAATATCAAACTGAAACAGCGTATACATGTGTTACATTTAAAATATGTTTAAAAAAATGTAATTATTTATTTTTCTTATTTATTGAAGTTTTAGTGCTTTTATTTATTATTTCGCTTTCTGCTACTCTGATTTTGACATGAAAAAAAACTTTGCTACTGGTATGGCGTTAAATAAGTAAATAAATAAGTTAATTAATGAAACAAAATTGAGATGTATACATCATATGAAAGCTAAATAAATAATAAATAATTTGGCCGAGATACAACTATTTGAAATTTTGGAATCTGAGGGTGCAAAAAAATCAAAATATTGAGGAAATCACCTTTAAAGTTGTCCAAATCAAGTTGTTAGCAATGCATTTTACTATTCAAAAATTACTTTTTGATATATTTACGGTAGGAAATTTACAAAATATCTTCATGCAACATGATCTTTACTTAATATCCTAATGATTTTTGACATAAAAGAAAAATCGATCATTTTGACCCTTACGATGTATTGTTGGCCACTGCTACAAACCTGTGATACTTAAGACTGGTTTTGAGGTCCAGGGTCACATATGTGTCATGTTGGAATTTGAGCTAAATCCCAGAACCGCTAGACTTTGTCAGACTAAAGTATTAAACAGAGATTTTGCCTGAGGATCTGCCTGTCGCCGGATCCGTTCACTGAACGCCCATCATCTTTTCCTGAAGGCCGTGAGAGAGTGACAGCTTTCCTCTGGGATTCACTTAGTTGCCATTTAATAAACACATTACCCCAAGTGACTTACACAGGCTATTTACAGCCAAACGGATGCTGTGCGATCATTTCAGCAGACCTTAGTCTTCAGTGGCAAACTCCTGTGCGACAGCAAAGACGATTAATCCATTAGGCTGCGGGAAAATACGACTAAAATGTTCTCGGAGATACAGATGCACAATTACATTGCTGTTCATAATGTTGACTTTTGCAGTTTAAGTACTGTACTTGTACAGTTGTGAGATCTCTTAAAGAGCTTGGTCAGTTATTGTCATTAATTGAAGTCATTTTATTGTTTAGTAGCAGTATATGAGGTGTGATCTGTGTTCTGTTATGTTCATGCGTGTAAGGGCTTGCACGCCACAAAAATGACGGATCTGTCATCATTTGTGACCCTGGAGCACAAAATGGTTCTTTTATGCCAAAAATCATTAGGATATTAAGTAAAGATCATGTTACATGATGATATTTAGTACATGTCCTACTGTAAATATATCAAAACTTAATTTTTGATTAGTAATATGCATTGCTAAGAACTTGATTTGGACAACTTTAAAGGTGATTTTCTCAATATTTTGATTTATTTACACCCTCAGATTACAGATTTTCAAACAGTTGTTTCTCAGACAAATATTGTCCTGTCATAACAAACCACACATCAATGGAAAGCTTATTTATGTTGTATGATGTATAAATCTCAGTTTAGAAAAACTGATCCTTATGACTGATTTTGTGGTCTGTGGTCTCACATATTCTCTCATGGAGTTTCAATCTTGTTTGACTTTCATACGTCTGTTCTTCTGTTTAGAAGAGTAAAGTCGTGAGTACTTCAGCACAGGCACTTTGTCGTACAGGTCTTGTGTTGTGAGAGGATTGTGACTGCGGTTCATGATTTATTCAGTCGACGGGAGATTACTGACGGAGCTTCATTTACAAATTCATAAGGTCCCAAGAGGCAAATATGAAAGTGGTTCCATCCGATTAGTTGAATCGGGGCGCACGGCGCTTCCACAAGACTGAATCTAACCCTACTGTATATTTCAGTGAATCTCACATATATTTTACAGCATAATTAAAAGAAAAATATACAAAACAAATAAACTACACTGGAAGTCTCTTCTGCTCACCAAGGCTGCATTTATTTGATCAAGAATACAGTAGAAATTCTGAAATATTATTACATTTTTATTTCACTGTTTTCTATGTGAGTATATTGTAAAATGTAATTAATGCATGTGATGCAAAGCTGAATTTTCATCATCATTGCTCCACAGTGTTGGGGGTAATGGGAGTTACATAATCAGAAGTAACTTTTTCAAGTAACTAGTAAAGTAACACATTACTTTGTAATTTACAAGAAAATAGTTACTTTTTCTTTTTTTTTTCCTCCCATATATTGATTGAAAGCTCTCCTGTCCCCATGTTAAGAGAAATCCAGAGTAAGTTGTTGTATGTTACTGTATGTTACTTTAGTTGTAGAATAAATGTGAACATGCATTAATTCATCTCACTTACAGAAAAAAAAGCAGATTCAGTATTCCTCAAAATATAAAAATAAAAAGTGAAATGCAACTCAGAATATGATGCAGACCTGCAATAATTAAATGTTAAATAATACAGATATTCTTTATGTATTTTATTTTATTTCACCTTCGATGATCCAAAAAACGTACTAATATTAACATTTGTCGTTGTTCTTTTTTTTATTGCTGAAGAGTGTTGAACTTTATTCTTCTGTGTTCTGCTGCACAGACGTGAATTTATTTTTCCTTTACCCTGAGGCTTTTGGTGTTGAACAGGCTTTTACATTTACCAAAAATGTAAATTTTTTTATATAAAAAACAAACAAGGAAGCCCAGCACACATTTAAAAAGTAACACAAAAGTAACGTAACACATTACTTTCCATAAACCGTAACTAAGTAACGTAATTAGTTACTTTTTAAGGAAGTAACGCAATATTGTAATGCATTATTTTTAAAATAACTTTAACCAACACTGTTACTCCATTTTGATGATATAAATTCTGCCTTGCTGACCAGAATTTTTTGTTGTTTTAATAAAAATGATTCCAAAATTTTGACCAGTAGTGTATATTGATTTAAATGATTTTCAAACCTTAAATTACAGGCAGATTCTGCCAGCTTCAAAAACAAATAATTCTGTTTTTGCATTAAGTTTAATGAGTGTTTTCTTTTTCTCGTCAGTTTTTATGTATTTGAGGTAGAATGCATTGTGCGTCCATGTGTTATGATGTCAGGTCTTGCTGTGGTTTGTCTTATTTGTGTCTTTGAACTCGTCTCAGCTAAGAGACTCTCACAGCGCTTCAGATCTCTGACCTTCACAATGACCAGCGCTCCGGCACTGATCTCTGCTCAGCTGCTCGTAAAGATTACAACATCAGGAATGTTTGAGAACTGTTCTTAGATCAGTAGTTTGGATGCTCCGTTTAGTCATTCAGCTGAACTAGTTTTTGTAATCTTAAATAATATCTTGATTTTTGAGATTTTGCAACATTTAACTAGTCAAGTAGCATTTTCTTTATTAACCATCTGATTAAAGAAAGTTGTGTTCTGAGTGCAGCACACATGATAAATGTAACACAGAGATCCTAAAATGTCTAATTGTAACATTTGTTAATCATTATTCAAAATTGTGGCAAAACGTTACATTTGACTGAACTGATAAAATCAGAAGAATCTTCCAGCCCTTGTCAGTGTGTTTTTACTCCACAGAGGCTGCAGAAAATGCATCTTTAACTGCGCTGACAGCCGTCGCTCATCTCATTCTCACGTGTGGTTTGTTTCTCACTGTTGATTTCAGCAGCCGAGCTCAGATTTACTCTCCGCCGTGCAGCGCTGGAAAATGCTGATTGATTTTCAGAGATTGAATTCATTATAATTAAATAGATAGCAGGCCGACCCAGACCTCTTCTTAGATTAGTGTCAGGTGTTAATGGATTGCAAAAACGGCCCGTAGATCAGTTTAGAGCGCTAATCTGGGCCGCAGGAGTTTAAATGCATCTTCTGATTTACATCTGATTCATTCAGCCCAACATGACCGCTTCATCTTATACTACCATTAAGAAGTTTGGGGTCAGTAAGATTTTTAATCTTAATCAGTAAAAATTGTGAAATATTATTAGAATTTCAAAAATGTGTTTTCTATGGGAATATCTGTTAACCTGTAATTTATTTCTGTGATGCGCAGCTGAATTTTCAGCATCATTACTCCAGTCTTCAGTGTCACATGATCCTTCAGAAATCATTCTAATATACTGATTTGCTGCTCAACAAACATTTTTGATTATTATCAGTGTTGAAAACAGTTGTGCTGCTCAATATTTTGGTGGAAACCATTTCATTTTTCAATCAGATTGACCTCATGTATTTTACAGTTCTGTATGAAGAAAAGACTCTCCAGCACTATATCTTCATTCTAAGATCATTTGTTTTTTTCAGTGGTTTTTTTTCTCCATTGGAGGGATCAGAGTGAACCATAGGCGCTCGCTTTGGGATTTCGTCTGCGGGCGTTTTGCCTAGGAACCCCAGCAGGACTGGGAATCGCCATCGATTTGCGCGAGTAACGTTTCTCCCGATCGCTTTGAAAGGCGCTTAATCAATAGCGTCAGCGGGAGGAATAATACATCAAACGAGGGATATTTTTATTGGCACTCCAGCACAAAGACAACCATGCATATTCAATCAGAGAAGCACAAGCAGCCGATTATACGCTGTATTACGGACTAATATTCTTTGATGAAGCAGGTACGTGTTGTCTTACGGCCGATGAAAGCTGCGATTTCCCTTCGGAGAGGAACGAGCTCCTGCTGAGCTTCAGACGGACCCGCATCAACCGCTGAGAAACCAGCTCTGATCGATCGCCTTTAGTATTTACAAATACTCAAGGAAGCACATGATCTACACACTTCTGGACTAAAAGCGCTGAGGAATGTAGTTTAGAGTTTAGTTTCTGATTTTGCATACCTCCTGAAATGTTATATGTTATATATATGAAATAGTTATTTTATTACATCAAATTTACATTGAAATTAGAAATGTTGCTTTGGCAACTAGCTGAAATAATTTTTTAATATATTTTATTTCAGTTTACATTTATTTTATTTCAAGTTTTAGTTCACTTTAATTACCCTGCACGTTAGACAGATCACTGCAGATTTCTGTAAAATTAATTAATAAGGTAATACATTTTAATTCTTGCTGAAGTCCCGTTGTTATGTACTAACACGGATGAATTCATTTTGGATGCATCATTGTGGCTGGGGTTCATGAAAGCCTGTTAAACACTGATTCTGATGAGATATTTTGTTTGAGGCACTTAGTAGCAAGTTAAGTAGATTTACACAAACTGTATATTCCATTATGTATTGTCTGTGACTTTGTTAACTGTGAAAATCAATGATTAATCACACTGAAAGTATGTATTACAAATACACACTGAAATCACAGTTCAGTCACTGTGTGTGTGTGTGTGTGTGTGTGTGTGAAGGCTCTGCTGAGTCACTGGTGTTTATAGTGCTGCTGTCTGAGGCTAAAAATTGAGGTTATAGGAACAGACACACACTTGCACTCGCACGAGTGAGTAGAAGAGCATGAGTGTGTGTGTGTGTGTGTGTGTGTGTGATTACTGTGGTGGGACTGTGGGTGTCGTCTTGTGTTCTGACATTTGCATTTCTCTTCATTCTCTCAGCGGATTACCCAGCATGCATCACGCTGTGCCGTCAGGAAAACAGAGAAAGAGAGAAAATGCGAAAAGTGTCAGAAGTCCTGAGTCACGCTGAGAGTCGGAGTGTCAGATGACCCGTGATCTGGATCTGCAGGATTAGAGTTCGGTGCCGCTGTAATGATCCAGTGCTCGGTTTACAGTAAACGCTCAGACGACGTTTTGCTTTGAACTCGGTTTGGTTTATTTGCTGTCTGACTTTCAGGGTTCAGGGACGATAGCTGCGTTTACATGCGGCCTAATAATTCATCAATAATCACACTGATGAATCGAAGAGAAGCTGGAAACACATCAGTCAGAAACAGGAGCAGATTTATGATTGTAAAACAGACAGTTATGACTCTGAAGTCTGTGTTCAATTCAGTATTAATGCATCCACGTGCTGCGTTCTTTGTCAACCGTGAGTCACTACAGTTACACTGTATAGCTATACTACAGTACACTATACAGTTAGACTACAGTGCACTATTTTTACATAACATTACACTAAAGCACTAGTGGACTACACATTTACACTATAGTACATTATACAGTTATACTAGATAACTTTATTATAGTTCACTATACAGTTACAATATAGTGCACTGTAGTTATATACCATTTCACTATAGCACTAGTACACTATACAGTTACAGTGTACACTAGTTGCACTATAGTACACTATACAGCTATATGTAATGCACTATACAGTTACACTGCTGTGCACTATTTTTACATACCGTTACACTAAAGCGCTAGTGCACTTTAGTAGACTATACAATTACACTATGTAGCAATATATATAGTGTACTGTACAGTTATACTATAGTACGCTATTTTACATACCGTTACACTAAAGCACTAGTGCAGTATACAGTTACATTGTGCACTAGTTGTGCTATAGTACACTATACAGTTACACTATATAGCTATATATATACTATAGTGTAACTATAGTTACTACCGTTGTTACACTAAAGCACTAGTGCACTGTAATACACTGTACAGTTAGTTACACTGTAGTACACTATAGTTACATACGTTACACTAAAGCACTAGTGCACTATACAGTTACATAGTTACACTGTACACTAGTTGCAATATAGTACACTGTACAGTTACACTATATGGCTATATATATAGTGCACTATACAGTTATACTAGAGTACACTGTACAGTTACACTGCTGTGCACTATTTTTACATACCGTTACACTAAAGCGCTAGTGCACTTTAGTAGACTATATATATATATATAGTGTAACTATAGTTACATACTGTTGTTGCACTGTAGTACACTATAGTTACACCTTTACACTAAAGCACTAGTGCACGATACAGTTACATAGTTACACTGTACACTAGTTGCAATATGGTACACTGTACAGTTACACTGTTGCACTATAGTACACTATAGTTATATGTTACACTATAGCAGTAGTACACTATACAGTTACACTATAGTGCACTATAGTTATATATGTCACACTATTGCACTAGTACTCTATATAGTTACATTGTTGCACTGTGGTTACACACAGTTACAATACTATAGTACACGATACAGTTACACTATAGCACTAGTACACAAAACAGTTACATACAGTTACACTGTACACTAGTTGCTTTATAGTACACTACACATTTACACTGTTTCACTATGCACCTGCACACAATTACACTATAGTATACTATACAGTTATACTGTATTCATACTATAGTACACTATAGTTGTATAGTTACGCTATAGCACTTGTACACTATACAGTTACATACAGATACAGGATACAATTACACTGTAGTACACTATACAGTTATACTACACAGTTACACTATACAGCAGCACTGTAGTACACTAATGAACTTATATACTAGTCTTGTGTGTTACAGTGATTTTTGTAAAGTGTTGAATCGGTAGTGCGGTGAATATAGTACAGTGAATCCTCTCCCATCGAGCTTTGCTCTGTTTTTCCATTCCAAGGCTTTCTAGTTATTGAAGGATGAATGTTTATGAAAGACAACATTACAGGATGCTGCTTCTAGTTGTCAGTCTCATTTGTCAAGTTGAAGAGAATGACTTCCTGACATGTGTTAGATTGGCAAACGCTGCACATCTAACCCTTACTAAACGTCTGACAGCTCCGCTGACTCATCAGTTATTAAAGAACAATTTGCTAACACTTCACTCAAAGTCTCATATATAATGCATTATAAAAGTAGTTTCAATGCATTAATTCTTTCTTGTAGTGCACCCTATAATGCATTGCATGATTCATGAATATTTGTAACCACAGTTGATGATACTTATCTGTTCATTGTTACATCCTTGAAAGGTATAATGCTTTAAAACACCTGGCAAACAAACCTTCAAATAATATAATGCATTTAACTTTGGTTACAATTATTTATGAAAAGATGTAATGCATTTACAATATACATTATGAATACCTTTGTAATGCAATATACATATCCTAAAATTCTCTTCATGACGTGCTCCATCATGTCAGTAATCAAATATTTACTTTTACATTAATGCAGATGCTTTTATGTGAAGCAGCTTGCATTGTATTAAATCTGTACGTTTGATCAGTTCATGCATTTTCTGGGAATCAAACCCATGATCTTGACATTGCATGTTATTTATTCATCGTTTTAGGCTGTTGTTGTAAGTGATGCACCTTTCTAAAATCTCTGCAGATTCACAATCACATCTGACTCTCATTTATTCCTCGATTAAGTATTCAGTGTGACTCAGGATTGATGTCTGATCGTGTGGAGTGTGTGTGTGTGTGTGTGTAGTGTTGGCAGTGTTTAATGTGAGCTGTGAAGTGTCAGCGCATCTCGTTGGCATTCAGTGTGTGTGTGTGTGTGTGTTTGAGCCTGAAGGCACGTGCTGCACCTCACCCTCACCTCACTTAAAAATAGAAATGCATCCTGTTGCCCTTGACAACCGCTGACAGCTGCCTCCTCCAATCAGAGCGCGGCGTTGCTCTCCTCTCTCTCCTCTGCTGTTCAGTTTTAGGACGGTCGACTGGTGGCTGTGCTTTATTATTTATTATTATTGACATCAGTCAGTGATGCTTCATGTCATTAAAAGACTGGAAAGTGTCTTAGAAGCTAGCTGTGATATGAACATACTGCACATATTGATTAAGAAATTATATTTTGCATAATGAAATTAGGGCTGTTTATGGAAGCCCGTTTCCGCCACTAAATAAAAAAAAAAAGGTAATTGTGTAATTGTGTAATCAGAATTGTGATATGTAAACTCGCAATTGTCAGTTATGAAGTCCAGTTCTGAAGAGAAAAAAAGACTGATATGTTCACAGAATTGTAAGTTTATATCTTGGAATTCTGACTTAATCTCATAATTCTGAGAAAAAAATGTACATTTTTTTTTTATTCAGTGGTGGAAAAGGGCTTCCATGTGTTTTGTGGCCGTTAAAATTTGTTATATTAACATTATTTCAATAATTAAGTGCATTTAAATGATTTTTAATGTTTTAGTTTTAAATATGTTATCAAAGATACGTTTTTAAAATTGTTTTTTTATATTTATATAAAAAAAAATTATATTTGTTGTTCTGTATAGTCTAATTATTTACTTATTTACTTTTTGTTTATTTATTTCTCTGTGGTAGGTGGCATGGCGTTAATCGTAATTAATTTAACCCCAAATTCATTGGTGTAAAAAACATTACTTTTTTTTTTTTACATTTGTTAAATTATATTATTATAATATTAAAAGTGAGCTAATTTATGCTAATTTTTAGAATTGCAGTGAAAAATAAAACAAGTGATTAATCGCATACAAAATAAAAGTTTGAGTTTGACTAATATATGTGTGCGTAATTATTACGTATATATAAAATCTAGCACATTCATGTATATATTTAAGAAATATTTAGAAGTATTATAATTTTTATAGAATATAAATAAAAATATTTTGTGCATAAATAACATATAAATATATACAGTAATTTGTGCGTATTTATATATACATAATTTTATATGCGATTAATTGCAATTAATCATTTGACAGCCCTAAAACAAATAAAAGCTTTGTAAAGTTGATCTTGGATTAAAAAAAAAATTATGTTTTACCAGTACAACATTAACTCAGTGTATAAACACTAAAAATAATATATATATTTTTTTTTATTCAGTCATTCAAGTAACCGGAATTAATTCATTCATTTTTACATTCCCATTATGTATTTTATCTTATTTAATTTCATTTTTACGTCTTTCTAGAATAACAGTATATTGTCTGTTTAAAAAATATCTGTTCCACCCAGACTTCCTGTTTCAAAAGGAAATGTGATTACAGGAAAGATCACTGTGTTCCTCAAACAAAAACATGAGCTCTTGATCAAGTGTCCTAATAACAGACGCATGAACAGAGCATCATCCAAAATCTCTGTCATCCACAGTGAAATGAGTCGTTAGCTTTATTTCCGAGCTCTGGCCTTATTATTTTGTTAAAATTAGGCCAAACAGAGACGCTCTGGATTGTGTTCAGCACATCTAACAAACCGGAAGATCTGACCGTCAGATGAAAACAAGAAGAAGAAGAAGAACAAATCAAGATACGGAGAGAGATGAGGACGGCAGCAGCGGCGGCGCAGCGTTTGTGTTCAGATCTCTGTGTTCATCTGCAGTGGATTCTGATGGACGGGCAAATCGCTCCCATCACGCTGAATCTCCTCTGACGGCCCGTCGGACGCTAATGAAATGATATTATGCTAATGGCAGGTTTTAAATGGTAATTACACCTGTGAACTGCAAAGGTCCCTCACTGTTTCTCTATAATATCCACATCTGCAGCTCCGGCCCCGTAAGTGCAGTTACTCAGCGATCAGAGCAGTTAATGCTAGAACGGCTTCAAACATGACGATGAAGATGTGTAGGTGTGTGCTCGTTCGTTGGAATATATAAAATATGAAATATTAAAGTTTGTGGCTTCCTGCCTCAATGCTTATGAAAATGCCGAGCTGATTTCCAGACAAGGTCACCTACATTCTGCCGCGCACTGAACGACTCCGCAGAGGACCTGAGAGAGAACAGCATGAACTCGACTGTTCAGAAAGCAGAGATGCTCGTGGATAAAATCGAGTCACGCCCTTCGTTTGTTGAACGTCCTGTTTGATTGTAAAAGCAGTTGCGTTACTGAAGTACAGGGGCTTGTGAAATGATTTGAAGTGCTTGTTTTGATGATGTTTGTAGGTTTTTACTGTACATGTTAATCGCAGGAATTTCATCCTTTAACTCGCAGTGTTAGAATGACGTCAGTAAGGACTCTTTACGGCTGGTAGATCTCACAATATAGTTTTTAAAATGTTTTAATATGTTAAGTATTCAGGTCAGTGTCTATTTTTGTGTAATCAAATCAAATAAATACTTTACAGATAAAATTTGCACATTTTTGTATTTTGAGGCTAAATTGTGCACATGGACAGCTCGTCTAAAAATGAGAGTTGTTGACATTTACTCATCCTCGTGTCTTTCCAAATATTTCAGATGACTGTTTTGCTAGAGATTTTCCAAAAAGCACCATAAAAGTACTGTCTGTGATTAAATTAAATTAAATTATTGAATGTAGTGCGCACATCATATTAACTACTGTTATTATACTTCTAGGATTCTTCTTATTTTTAGGTGATTGTTAGTAGTTTTTTTTTTTTTTTTCGCTTGGCTTTTTCATTTTAATGTTTTGGAAAAGAGATGCCAAGATAAATTTAAATAACATGAATTAAATAATTGCATAAAATAATTAAATAACATAAATAAATAATTTAAAATTTTAGAATTATTTAAGATTATAAAAATAATTGTATAAAAATAAATCACTTAATTTTAATAGTTAAATAATAAATAAATAAACAAAAACTTATATATCATTTAAATGTATAAAAATATATATAATTTTGTTTACCCTTTCTAAATAAGACACAGATTCACGCAGGTTTATGAGTAAATGAATGTGAATTATTCAAAAGTTTGAATAAAAAAGACTAATGTTTTTTTTTTTTTTTTAAAGAAGTCTCTTATGCTTATCAAGGCTGCATTTATTTGATTAAAAATACAGAAAAAAGCAGTAATATTGTAAAATGTTTTTACAATATAAAATAATGGTTTCTATTTTAATATATCTTAAAGTATAATTTATTCCTGTGATGAAAAGCTGAATTTTCATCAGCTGTTACTCCAGTTTTAAGTGTCACATGATCCTTCAGAAATAATTCTAATATGCTGATTTATTATTAGAATGATCAATGTTGGAAACAGTTGTGCTGACAAATATTATTTTAGAACCTGTGGTATTTTTTTCAGGATTCTTTAATTAATAAAAGGTTAAAAAGAACAGCATTTATTTAAAATAGGAAGGTTTTCTGACAATATACACTAATGTTAAAAAGTTTGGGGTCAGTAAATGTTTGAGAGAAATGAATACTTTTATTCACCAAGGATGTGTTAAATTAATAAAAAGTGATAGAATAGATTTACATTGTTAGAAAAGATTTATATTTTGAATAAATGCTGTACTTTTTAACTTGTTACTCAGCAAAAAATCCTGGAAAAAAGAATCACATGTTCCAAAAAATATTTGGTCTGTTTCCAACATTGATCATTCTAATAATAAATCACATATTAGAATGATTTCTGAAGGATCATGTGACACTGAAGACTGGAGTAATGATGCTGAAAATTCAGCTTTGATCACAGAAATAAATTATATTTAAACGTATATTAAACTAAAAACCATTATTTTATATCATAATAACATTTTGCAATATTACTGTTTTTTTCTGTATTTTTGAGCAGAAGAGACTTCTTCAAAAAACATAAGTCTTACTGATCCCAAACTTTTGAGCGTCAGTGTATATAGAAATGTATTCACCTTTTGTAAATGAAGACAGTCATGCAGTTGTTGGTAAGTGAATGTGAATTATTCATATTTTGCTGAACCGTTCTCTCTCTCTGCCGCACTAAAGGTGTTTCTCTCTTCTGATGATTCAGTTCTGATGCATCAATTGCGTATTTTATTTTTGAAATCGCTGTCCTGGTTTCCAAAGGTACGTTCCTCCACATGAGTCAAAGTCTGCAGTGTTACACAACACGGAGAATCACGCGTGTGCGGATCCAACTGTGATTCCTGTGAACGGGTGAATCATTCAAGAGTCTCTCCTCATACCTGACGACCGGAGTTTGACAAACCGCTTCATTCTTCGCCCCCTCATGACACTTCATGCTCTTCATGATGCTGTTTCTGCTGAAAACCGGCAATTTTGTAAATGCACAAACAGCAGCAGAAGTGATTCAGCAACCGAACACTGTGATGAATAATGCATTAGTATTAGAGGAGAAGTCCACTTCCAGAACTACAATTTACAGATCATTTACTCACCCCCTTGTCATCCAAGATGTTTATGTCTTTCTGTCTTCAGTCATGAAGAAATTATGTTTTTGAGGAAAACATTTCAGGATTTTTCTTCATATAATGGACTGATATGGTGCCCCGAGTTTGAACTTCCAAAATGTAGTTTAAATGCAGCTTCAAAGGCTCTAAACGATCCCAGCCGAGGAAGAAGGGTCTTATCTAGCGAAACGATCGCTCATTGTTTTCAGAAAATAAAAATGTGTATACTTTTAAAGCACAAAAGCTGGTGTAGCACAGGCTCTGGGATGCACGTCCACGACGCTACAAATTAGTGATGAGTTGTTCTTGAACGATTCGTTCATTTTGAACGAATCTTTAATGTGACTCGGGAAGAACGAGTCGTCTCGGGGAGTGATTCGTTCAGTCGCGCATGCGC